>VZTY01015089.1:0-37069 GCA_013400935.1 Turnix velox
CTTCTCTTCTCTTCTCTTACTAGAAGGTGTTAATTGAAATGTACTATTCATTTTTACACAAAATTGTTATGATTTCCTAGATATAGCTGTCCCTCAGAGCATCCTGGAAAAAAAATGGAAAGAAACAGTCCTGCCTGTGTTTACCTGGTTACACTCTGGTTCTGTGCATCCCATTTTGGGTAAGTAACACTAGAATAGGGCTTCCTTGGTCTGGCAGTGATACGGTCACACACAGCCCTCCAGATAATTCATCCTACTGCAGAGGTGCTCTACAGTATGGCAGAACTAGGAATTGAAAATTGGAAGAGGGGAGATTTAGGCTGGATAGAAGAAAGAGGTTCCTTACTGTGGGGTTGGCAAGACATTGGAAGAGGTTAGCCAGAGAGGCTGTGGATGCCCCCTCAATCCCTGGAGGTGTTTAAGGCCAGGCTGGATGAGGCATTGAGCAATCTGGTCTAGTGGGAGGTGTCCCTGCCCATGGCAGGGGGGTCAGAACTAGATGATCTTTAAGGTCCCTTCCAACCCAAACCATTCTGGGATTCTTTACTAACTATGGGACAGAGAAAGTTGCAAGTGTATGTACCTGCACATTGCTATTGTAGCAGCTATAATGCAACAGCATCTTCCTGCCCCATCGTTTTCTATTGATTTCCTTTTGTTTGTATAATGAGCAAACAGTAGCCAAGGGACTTGATGACATGGTTCTTCTGAGGGGCACAAATACCATGGAGGGACCTTCAGCACTATTGGCTGTAAAATGAGCATAATTTAGGTTAAATATCCCTTGACAGTGAGATCTTCAGTTTGTGGCAGACAGTCCCAATGGAAGCAGAGGAATTTCCTTAACAATTTAAGGCTACACTGGATAAAAAATCTACTGCAGTGAACAACTGCACTCCAGCAGGAGATGCAGAATATATCTCTTCCATCTCTATCTTCTGTGTTCTTGAATATTGATTTTTTAATGATACACCTATTTGTTAAGTCTGTTGTTGTTGGCATTTCTCTGTCAAGTCATTTTCATTATTTTTCCTCCGCAGTGTTTCTAATACTCTCAGAAAGAGTTATCCTCTATGGACTTTGCCTGTTTCTTTCTGAAATGAAAACATTAACACAGTAATTTTCTGTTAGTATCTTAATCTAAGTGGGCCTTATTTGATAGGAAGGAAGGATTTACTTACAGATAAATTAGATGACTATTTATGATTCCTGGATCTTGTCAAAAGAGGAGCAGTCTATATTTACACGGTCATTACCTTATCCTCCTCACTCAGGATTAAAGAAAGATGGAGAATCAGACTGAGCACATTAACCTTGCAAGGCCTCACTGAGCTGCAAGAGCAAAATGAACTCCACACTATCTTTAAAAAGGGCAATAAGTGACTAATTTCTCACACACAATGGCTGCATCCCAATTAATTCTTTCTATAGGTAAAAGAAGGGAAGGTAAGCCACAGCTAACTGGCAACTACATTTTCTAGGGCATTTTTGAGCTAATGTGCCATAATGATTTTTGGAGTTGCTGATGGTTATCCAGGAAATGTGAAAAAGAAGATAATTATATTTGGATCTGCTGCATCAAAGCGAGGCATCCCAGCCACAGAATCTTTTATTCTAGTTATCCTTCCTGTAAGATACTTTTAATTTTGTCCTTAAGTAGTAAAATACCCAGCTAGAAGTGGAAGAACTGCTCCTTTCAAGATATAACAGTGCAGAAAAATGAGTTAGAATGCTGTTAGGTGCCTGCCTTCGCCATTTACTCTGTAGATAATCAAGCTTAAATGCATCAACTAATGACTATCAGTGACAGAGTTAGTAAATAAAGGAAAATACAGAATAAGAAAGGACTTGCATTAGTTTCCAGCTGATCAGGAGAAAGACATTTGTGCAACACTGGTTATTTGGGAGAGGCAGAGCTCTGCAGCAGAGACAGGAAGGAAAGTGGAAGCATCACAGAAAAACACAAGGTGCAAACAAAAACCTGAAGCATCTCCCCTCTACTGTTTGTGTGCTTAATGCAGAACCTGATTTTGTAACCTCAGTTCCACAGAGACTTTACATGATTTTACAGAATTTCCTTTTTAAGAATTCTCATAGGAACTTGGGAGTTCATCCCTCGTAATCATTACAGAATTAAGGAGAGTCAAAATCTACACCAAACAGCAAAGCTTTTGCTCAGGGAAAACTGAAAGATGAACCCTGTTCTATAATGGTGCAAGGATTTGTCTTGCTTACTCTTACCTTGTGCATGTCTAGGAATGGACCATGAAAGCAACAGCATGAAATCAAGAGAAATGAGTATCAGGGGTTTTATTTCCAAGAAAATACAGTCTGCTGCTGTTCCCAAAATAATTGGAAGAGTGATGGAGGAGCACCCCAGCAGTGTCACATTTAATTAAAAGGAAAAATAGTTTTAACCGATTATAGGCTTCTTTCATAGAGACATTATCCATGATAAAGGAAATACACCATGTGGAAAACAGGTTCTTAAAACAGCTCACTAATTTTTAATTCTGAACAAGCACTGAAGGGCCTCAGTTTCAAAGTGCTCAGAGCTCAGCAGCTCCCACTGTGACACTTCAACATTTTTTATAAACCCTGTGACTTCACAGATTCCAGATACCCAGTCCTAAATCCATGAAGTATACTCCAAAGTTCTTCATAGATGTTAATTTTTTACTAATGAAAGAAACTTACTTATCCCTAATGCTACACAAATAAAAAAGTATCTCTGGGAATGATTTGTGTTTCTGAATGAATGAATGAATGAATATACATTATCATAGGTTGTTTTTAAACTTTTTATGAAGCGACTGCAAAATAAAAAAAATACATTAAACATCCCAGTGACAGCTTTCAAACCAAACCCTTCATGGTCCATCTGATTTCATCAGTTGCACTGACACTTCAAGTGACTGTTAGCAGCAAAAGCTGCACAAGACTGCATAATGAAAATATGTAAAAGTGAAATCTCTGATGCTGCGACAGTACCACTCCATAGATGAAAAACAATTCTGCAAAACATTAAAGTCTGAAAAAGGATCTTAATTGCTTTCACTTGCAAATATTTCCTGGCACACACACCAAATTCCTTGCATGATTCTGGTTTTTATTTTTGCCTCTTTCCCTGCCAGGAAAGAAAGAAGCTCACACAATGGTATTAGTTTTGATAGTGAACACAGACAGACCATCTGCCATTCCTCTCAACAATCAGGCTGAAATGTTGAAATAGTTCCTTCCCTCTCTCCCTCCCTCCAATCATGTAAACTTAAGAAGGGGCAGAAAAAAAAAATCCCTGAAGTCCTAACATAGAGAAATATTTCTCAAGACTAAAAGAAGAAATAAGAAAGGATTTAGAGAAATTTCTTGGAGATCATGGAACTCCTTATTGCATGGGCATCATTTGATGACAGGGTTTTTTTGAGAGCTTTTTGTCCAACCTGAGCAAAATCTTTAATGTTGAGAAGCTTCTCAGTCACATACCAGTTTCTCTTTAGGGGATATTTATACTAGATATATATAGGGACTGTTATACTTTTAAGAAATGGATATAATTGCTCCTGGTTATTTTGACCAGCTAGTTAAAGCCATATGTGAGTTTTATTATGATGCTTAAATCAGCCATAAAAGTCTTTACAGAATCCACAACATCCAAAGTTTCACCCACAGAGCTGAAGCAAGATGCCAATCAGCAGGTTCTACTAAGGAGGTGTATTATCTTCTGTGCATTCATAATGGAATTCAAAATGGTCAAAATGGAATTAATAAGGGTGAGACATTTCTGGATGTGAGTGAAGGACTTAAAGGTCCCAAAAGGAAATAATTAGAGGTCCTACTGTGTTGTAATTAAAGTATTGCCTCTCTACTAACTTTTGCCATGGCAGACAGAGGGCACCCACCCCTCACTGCTGCTTCAGGGGGTCAGGATTCCAGAAGCTGCACAGCAACCTCAGCCATTCCCTGTCAGCTAGAACCACCTCACTGATGAAACATACTGATGGATACCAGAAGCAATTATTTCAAGGAGACATTACCTGTAAAACTGTTAAAGATATTATCATAGAATGGTTTGGGTTGGAAGAGACCTTAAAGATCTACTTCCAACCCCCCTGCCATGGGCAGGGACACCTCCCACTAGATTAGGTTGGTCAATGTCTCATCCAGCCTGGCCTTAAACATGGAGGGGGCATCCAGCCTGTATCTCCCCTCTTCCAATTTGCATCCATTACTCTTACTCCTGCCATCCTGTGCCCTACCCCAGCCTTTCTGTAGCCCCCTTCAAGTATTGAGAGTCCACCCTGAGCCTTCTCTTCCCCAGACTGAACAACCACAACTCCTTCAGCCTGTCCCCATAAGGGAGGGTCTCTAGCCCTCTCATCATCTTTAGTTCAAATGTCTGACACAAACTACATTTCTTTTTGGAGGCAGCAAAGTCAAAGAAGCATGTATGTTACTTAATGCTGATGACCACTCTACCTTATCATTAAAAATAAATTTTAATAAAAAAGGAGGAACTTATTTTAGGTCAAAAAGTTCACAGGTAGTTCTGCTCACATCAGGCTTTCCATGTATAACGCCAGTAGCAGAGGGATGCATTTTCTCTCAAAGTATCATCCCACCTCATTAAAAAATGTGTAATTCTCCCCTGTGCTCATCACTACAGCTCTTTTGAGAACTTCTACACATAAATTTGCAAGTTTTGGCCTATAAAACTGCACATGATTGACACAAATTTCAGCTGAAATCTTTGAGGAACCACCAGAAATTTCTGCAGAAAAGTAGACATTTTCAGGGAAAAAAAAAGACAAAAAATCTGTCAAAAATAGCTCTGTATCAGAAACAGTTTCACTGGGAAATTTCCAGCAAGCTGTTTTCAGAAGTACAGTCTCACTTAAACCTTTAGAGATGCTTTTGTAGCACTGAATGGACTTTCTTCCAAGAGTATCCAGGACACAAAAAATGAAAGAGTGTAATTCCCATCAGTAACAGAATATAGGAATTTTAACAAATTACCTCTCTTTGCATTATAAATTTCACAACTTTCTACTGAGCTGAGACATGGAAGCAGAGAACATGGAATTGTTTATTTCTGACACACTAAGGGAGTATAATTTTTCCAGTATTTCGAAACATGCCAAATTATTAACACCATATATTTTTTTTTAGAATAGTATTCTAAATGTAAATAGGTTTCTTCAAAATTGCTTTATCATTTAATAAACATCTTTAAGATACATTTGGTATTGGCAAGAAGAACTTAAACTACAGATGGCGAAACAGATCTCTTTATTTGCACATCCCTCTCTTCATCTGCAATGCTAAAGCAACCACAGAAAAAGAGAATATATTTCTGCCAAATCAATGTCAATTTGAAGCAGAATATTCCTTCTGGGTTTATACCATCATTTGATGCAATTAGTCAAAGATGATTGTGCTATTGTTTTCTATCTCCATCTGAAGTAGAACTAGTAGGCAAAACTAACAACCCCCAAAGGCTGTCCTAGGTAGAACTAGAAAAGACCTAAGTTTTTACAGCCCTGATACTCCCACTGATGAAAGGGAATTATTCCTCAAGTATACTAAGTAAGGGTAAATGGAAGAACTGTGCAGAGTATTTTTAATGTAGATCCATCAATCTCCACTCATGGCTGCCTGAATCTAGGATTACATTTTATGTGTATTTATAATACCAATAAGAAGCACAATAAATACAGACCTCACTTACTCAGTGTTCTCTCTATTTCTTCCTCCTAATCAAGTCTTTTTTTTCTTTTCTTTTGCAAACCCCACCAACTTCAATATGTCATTTTTCCAATAGTTTGACAGCTATATTCACAGTTTTCTATGATGTCAATTCCATCTTTGAAAAGTACTTTCTAAACTGAAACAGATAATTGCTGTCTCATTAAAACTGCAGCAGCACCTTAAAACAAAATTCTACTAGGAAGTCAAAAGGTTAATTGCTAGTGATCACTAACAATTCTGTGCTCCAGTTTGGCAGTTATCTATGGATTTATTTATTTGCAGTAAGTGATTCTCACCCCCATCCAAGCATTTAGAGCCCTTCCTTGTATGCATGATAAAAATAGAATCATAGAATAGTTTGGGTTGGAAGGGACCTTAAAGACCATCCAGTTCCAACCCCCCTGGCATAGGCAGGGACACCTCCCACTAGATCAGGCTGCTCAGTGCCTCATCCAGCCTGGCCTTAAACACCTCCAGGGATTGAGGGGGCATCCACAGCCTCTCTGGGCAACCTCTCCCAGTGTTTCAATAGTGGTAAGCTACCCAGAACAAAGATGTTATTGAGAACTAAACTTTACTTAGAAAAAGAACTCTCCTAGTTCTTGGAATTTCCTACTTTGCATCTCTCAAAGTTGATTAAATTCAAAGGTCTACGAAAGTCCCACAATTGATGATGTCTGGAATGATCTCTCAGGATTCCAGTTACACTTCCTTCCTAAATATTTACTCACTCTTCTCGGGAGACAGGATTTAGAAATATGTACAAATTTTGATCCTACCAGAAAAGAAATATTAAGACTTCTAATTCACATGAAGAGCAGCTCTAAGCTCTGTGTAAAAGGTAATGAAATACAGTCCAGTTGCAGTTTCTTATTATTCACATTGGCAAGGTTCTCCATCATCTTCTAAGTAACAACTGGAAAAATTCACAGAAAGTTTCACTCTATTAGAGACTCCCTCAAAATCAATCCCTGCAGGAACATCCAAATGCTGGTGAGATGAAGCAAGTGAGGCTGTAGTTAAGTTGTAAGCCACACTGTAGTCCCATTTCAAAGCTCTAGCCCAGGAGGCACCTGACTAAAGCAATACAATCAGCACCTACAGGTTTAACTCCTACCTCTTAACTTCCACACACACAAAGGGCTTTAGAAAATATCTTTGTTACTGACAGACCAATAAATACAGGCACACTCATACCATTGTTCATGAGGGGATTCATGAAAAATATCACACCTGATCACAACTTACATCAAAACATGACTTTTTAAGCATGCAGATTCAAAATAAAAACAGACTCAAACTGGAAACAGACTTGGTGGTAACTGGTTTTGTCTGATGGGTTTTTACAGACAATAACATCACAGGCTGATACTTCTGGGTATTGCACAGCTTTACTGGGGGGATGGGGAGGATAAAACAAACATTTTTCCTTTATCTGATCATGTGCAAATGAATGATTCAACTGCTCTTATCACTGATATCAGTGATAAGATGATTGCTAAATTCAAAGGTCTGCCAAAGTCCCACAACTGATGATGTCTGGAATGATCTCTCAGGATTCCAGTTATATTTCCTTTCTAAATATTTACTCACTCTTCTCAAGAGAGAGGATTTAGAAATATGTACAATTTTGATCCTACTAGAAAAGAAATACTAAGACTTCTAATGCACCTGAAGAGCAGCTCTAAGCTCTGTGCAAAAGGCAATGGAATGCAGTCCAGTTGCAGCCTGGCTGCCAGTGAGGCCAGCCTAGAAATACTTTGGAGAGCTTTCACACTTCTTTTTTGGCTCTGTGTCCTTCTTTGATTTTACTTTTTGCACTTGCCAATCAGCCTCACAAATCTGCAACTATCTTTAAGAAATCCTTATAGATGAGTAATAGTTGAGAAGAAATAGAAGTTCTCACTTGTGATGCAAGCTGTGAATCCAAGGTAAGCAACTGATCTGCCGCAGTGCAGAAGTGGGGCTTTTCCAGGGCTTTTTCACTGAGAAAGAAAAGTCTTGTGCTTTCATTTAGTACCCTAAAATGTAAAGGTTGGGAGCTAACAACTGCACACCTTACTGCATATCTGCCTGAGGATTGCCCATTCAAGGCATGGACACATGATTCCCTTTATTTGCTCTTCTCTAATAATAGAAAACACACCTCCCACCTCTGAAATTGTACCTGCAGGTAGCAAAGCCAAAGAAAGATGGGATTATTACTTATATAATCAAAGAATAGTTTGCATTAGAAGGAGCCTTTAAAGGTCACCTAATCCAATCCCCCTGCAATGAGCAGGAGCTCCTTCAACTAGATCAGGTTGTTCAGAGCCTCATCAAGCTGGACCTTGAATGTCACCAGGGATGGGACATCTACCAACTCCACAACTTTTCTATTTTTCCACAATCTTTATTGAAAAAAAATTCCCTTCTCATTTAAAAACATTATCTCTTGTCTTATTGCAACAGGCCTTGCTAAAAAGTCTCTGCTCATCTTCCTTGCAAGCCCCCTCTAAGCACTGAAAGGCTGCTGTGAGGTCTCCCTGGAGTCTTCCCTTCTCTAGGCTCCCCCACAGAAAGTGTTTTGGATATATAATTGCTAATTCAGGTGAAAATGTATTTTTCATAAAAATTCTACTAGAAAGAGCACAAAGAGCACAAAGTTCATGTGAGCAAAGTCCATGTTGAAACAAATGTTCACAATAACTCAGTTCAAAATGCTCTTCAGTTTGCTCAGTTGGAGCTGAATTAGGGCAAACCACAAATGCATGAGTGAAGCTTCAGACACATGTCTACAGATGGTCCCAGCCAGAAGCAAAGAACATGTGAAGTGGAAAAGTTTCAAACAGAAGGACTCAGTGTTACAGACAACACTGGCATGTACAGTCCTGCACTGAGTATGATAATCAGGCAGAGCTCTGATTTGAGGGATAAAAATGAACATAGATTGGGCCAGATTGTAAAATCCTGTAAATCAGCACAGCAACATTAACTTCAGAGTGGAAGAACCTGGCCATCCTGTTTAATTGACATTTTAAGCCTGAATGAGACCAGCAGATTCTCAGTATCTGGAATGATGATTAGACTTTACCCTATACATAATGTATAAAGAGCCACGGTACTTGTTCTAGTGATAAAATTTGGTATTTCTGGATGAATAAATCTAATGACAAAGAAATAAATTAACAGCAAAACACTTGGGCTAATAGGAAAGTGTTGATCCAAAATATTAATTCTCTCCACAGAAGGAAGACAAGCTAGACAGTAGGCTACAGCAGTACTGCAGAAGAATTGGCAATTAGACAAATGCTATGTGTACTATCTTTTAGAGAACAAAGAAATGATTTGTCTTTGCCAGACTGTAAAGAAGGTAAGCTGACATAAATTAGAAGACACTAATGGATGTTAGTTTCTTATTATTCACATTGGCAAGGTTCTCCATCATCTTCAAGGAACCTAAGTAAAAACTGGAAAAATTCACAGAAAGTTTCACTCTATTAGAGGCTCCCTCAAAATCAATCCAAATGCTGGTGAGATGAAGCAAGTGAGGCTGTAGTTAAGTTGTAAGCTACACTGTAGTCCCATTTCAAAGCTCTAGCCCAGGAAACACATGCCTAAAGCAATACATTCAGCACCTACAGATTTAACTCCGACCTCTCAACTTCCACACACACAAAGGGCTTTAGAAAATGTCTTTTTGTTACTGACAGACCAATAAATACAGGCACACTCATACCATTGCTTATGAGGGGACTCATGAAAAATATCACACCTTATCATAACTTACATCAAAACATGACTTTTTAAGCATAGAATCATAGAATCATAGAATAGTTTGGGTTGGAAGGGACCTTAAAGATCATCGAGTTCCAACCCCCCTGCCATAGGCAGGGACACCTCCCACTAGATCAGGCTGGAAACAGACTTGGTGGTAACTGGTTTTGTTTGATGGGTTTTACAGACAATAACATCACAGGCTGATACTTCTGGGTATTGCACAGCTTTACTTGGGGGGATGGGGAGGATAAAACAAACATTTTTCCTTTATCTGATCATGATGAATGATTCAACTGCTATATCAGTGATAAGGTGATTGCTAAATGGTTCTTCTCAACTTCTATCAATGGCCTGATGAAAGGAATGAACAGTGACAGTGATAAGTTGTTTTCTCAGGCATCCAGACTTCATGACAAGAGAGGATTTCTTTTGTGGTCGAAAGACATTTTATCAGTTGAATATTGTTCTTCATTAAATGCATTAGAGGCATCCAAGGATTTGCCTGACATTTAAGTAACTTCTAGATTATCCTTTTGCCTTTCCACAGCGCTGCGAATCACCTCTCCACACTGAATGCACAGGCTGTAATGCAGATCAATTTGTTCACCATCTTCCCTCTGTCACTTACTCTGTTACATTTATCTCAGTAATTCATTACAGACCTCACCTAATCTGTCTCCAGGTTTTGAGGGTTCTTTAATGTAAATGTGTTTGCTCAAATATGTCAGGCTTAATGGACATGTTTTAGGATGATGCATGTCAGACTTAATGTATCTACCACATTAATCAGGCCCCTTTCCTTCACATCTATTTCCATTCCCCAAGAAAAAACATGAATTCAACAGCTGTTTACTTAGTACTCCAGTAAAAGCACTGAAAGTTTTAGTAGTTTATGTAAGGGGGGACAAACCCAAGCCATTTGTTTGACAGAGGGGAGTGTCCAGTATTTTTTGGTTCTTATTTGGTGCAAACGTATTAAACAAGCAGATAAAATACTATTGGTTTTCATCAAGTTTCATCAATTCATAGGCAACTGGATAACTTAGAGTTTATAAGCATTGTGAGTGTGTACATTAAATGTCACATTCAGAAATTAAATTTGAAACACACTTTTTCAGATCCAGCATTCATCATACCAGGATTTCAGAAAGAAACCAAGAGAAAAAAAGGCAGATTACATTGGAGCAAGGATTTGTTTATTAGAAATGGTACCAGAGTGGAACAAAAAGGCAGCTTTGTATTGTGCTCTGCATTTATGGGGACTCAGATAATGAGGGACCACACAAGCAGCAAAGGGTGACAACCAGATAAACAAACAAGAGGGGAAAGGTGAGTGAAATATATCTTGGCAGCAAATGGGCATATTTCATAGAATTATAGAATGGTTTGGGTTGGAAAGGACCTTAAAGATCATCTTGTTCCAACCCCCCTGCCATGGGCAGGGACACCTCTCACTAGACCAGGTTGCTCAGAGCCTCATCCAGCCTGGCCTTAAACACCTCCAGGGAGGGGACAGCCACAACCTCTCTGGGCAACCACGTGGGAAAACCATGTAGAAGAACCAGAAGAATCAAAGAGAAATTTATCTGGGGTACTAGAGAGAATGCAGATCCTTATCCACACAGAAAAGTCTGTTTATGAAGGGGGTATTTTTAAATTATCTCATATACAATCTCATAGGATGGATACTAGGTGCTGAAGAGAACTGTATCAGAATACACAGATAAGGCTAGAGTAATCTTAGGGTATTTGGGTATCTCAATACAAATAATTAGAACACTGAAATTCCATTTTAAGCCAAACCCACTTACATCTACAATGTATGTCCCGTGTTTGCTATCAGTAGATCTTTAAACCTGCTGGCAAGTTGCTAGTGACTTATCTATAACACTTGCTGTGAAGGACATTGGTGGCTTCTGCTGAAAATGTGGCTTGATTACTTTCCTTTGCAGCATGGAAAGGTTAAAGGGGTGGGCTTAAAAACACAAACCAATACATAAAGTACCAACAACACTTCCTTTCTGAAACATTTGGCATTGACAAGATTCAATAATATGTTCCCTAAAGAAAAAAATCTCCAGAAGGTTGCTTAAAGGATCTTCCTTTTTCTGACCAGATTGCCTTAAATTAAACTGCAGACCCCTTCTACAAGGTTGTTCTTGGAAAGTAGAAAGAAAATATTTTAAAGCCTATTATAAAGTAGATGATTATCAAGAACTTTAATGGAACTAAGCATCAGGCTACAGCAGAGCTCCAAAAGAATTCATTGACCTCAGTGTGTGTTTTTGTTCTAGCACAAAGCAGCAAAGTCTACAAAGCACTTTCAGTGCTGCTTTGATAGTGAGAAAGCCCAACCCTCTATCTAGCTAGAGACTCTTCAAAACATTTTAAAGCATCTGCAGGCATTTTCTCTGTATTACAGAAATGCCAGTATCTGCTGAATAAATCAGTTTTGAACAAGTGAATTGGACCTCTCATGAAAATTTGACAAAAATTAGACTCAAGTATTTCTACAAAGTTTCAAAAATACTGACTACACTGATCTTCATAAGCTTCATCTGGCCAAGAATTTCCCCAAAAATACTCCAAACAAACAACAGGGGTCAACGCCACATTTAGATAACTTCTTTCCAAGGAATGTGAATCCTTTTACTGTGGATTCTAACCCCAGTCTGCCTCAGGGAACTAATTCCCCATCCAGCTTCAGTAGGTAGCATCCAATGCTTCCAGTGGAGAAACAGTACCAACACCACCCAGATACATACTGCTGCTACCAGTTCTTGCATTATCAAGTATTTCTTCACAAGAAAACTGTGTGTCTATTTACCTTTTAAAATATATTTTATTTTTACCTGTGATGTCATTCTGAGGGCAAACCTACTGTAGTGACACCCCTGAGGTTAAAGCTAACTTTTAATAAAGAAGGAATTTGGCCTTTTAGTTCAATCAGTGCCATATTAAAGATTAAAAAAAAAAAATCAGTTCAATAAAATAATTTCCTTTAGATGAACTGTCCTGCCCTGAACTTCAGCACTTTGGATCACAAGTGCTTGTTTGATTCACATAGAAAATGCTAAGGACAGAATGGAAATTCACTATGGTGAACAAACACATTTATCTGCAACAAAACAACAAAAAAATCCCCAAATTTCTTTTAATTGAAACCTTTGTTTAAATTTAAGAATAGACCTGAAACCTTTTCACATGTGTCATAAGCCAATATATGCTGAGACTGTGTGAAACTTGATTATAATGTTAGGAAAAGGCATATTTGATGTTGATTTGCTTCTCTAGCCAACTTGTCACCCATTTAGGATGACAAAGATAAAAGGACACTGGACCCAGGGAAATTACCATCATGCAGCTTTCAAACACAAGGTTTGATAAATCACCAAAGTGTTGATGTCTGACAAAATGTCATACTAAGTCTTTCCTCCTTCAGCCCCAGCAAAGAATTGCATCAAAGTTGAAGAATGAGATGAATAATTACGACTAGTTTTCCTCTTCATTACAGATAAATATTACTAAAAAGAAAACAAGATGATACATCCATTTGTGTAGGGACTTGTACAGCCAAAATTCTTTTTCTCCTTCCAAGTGCTTGTATTTTAGCCACAGCAAATAAGTATTATAATCAAGGGAACTGTCTTTGATATGACTACTAGTGTATACCACAGTATTCCCAAATGAGACTGTCTGCAAGAATTAATTCTTCAGTAGTTAGCATTCCTTTGCTTGTGCCATGGATTTTTGCCTTTTCCCTTGAAGCTGTTTATCAATGAAAACTCCTAATATATTATAATTAATACAATCACACTTCTCCAGGAGTACTTGCTAATTTGAAACAGCCCTTGAAATATGAAACATTAAACTTTCCCACTATGGCATCCCACTATGTCCAATTTTAACTTCTCTATATAAAGTTGTCCTTTGTAACTGCCTTGTAATTTTTTTGGCCATTGTGACAATGGGGAATTTCAATACAAACCCTAACACTTCTACTCCCTTGGGGAAAATAGAATTCTTTTTCTTTGTACAATGAAAGCTTTTGCACATTTACATGGGAGCAAGACTGGTAGAGGCTTGACACATCATCTTTTCATTCAATAGAAGAATTTTATTTATAGGAATACTTGGAGACCGCACTTTACCTGTCTGAGCTGAGTCTCTGAAGACATGAAGAAAAAGTCAAACATTTTACCACCTCTTATTAGGTACCTCAGCATTTCCCACTTTACCAGTTTTTCAAAACCCAGCTACTTTATTGCCAAGGGCTCTGAAGATCACTGGATCTGAAAGTGATAATCATGGATTCTTAGCTCTCCTGTCTGTGGGAAACCACATTTGGCAAAAGTGTCCAAGTGTCCAAGGTACAATATATTATATGCTTTGAATGTGTAAAAAATAGTTGCAAATCTGTTTTAGTACAGTATAGTATGATGTAAAATACTGCTTCACATGGAAATGATCATGTGTTCCTTAGATAAAAGTATAATAGAAGAGAATTATGGTTCTTTCATGTTTACTTTCACCTTAGCAAATACAAAGACTCAGCAAATTACTCAAATTTGTTTAGATCAACAGTTGTCAATTAAAACCCCAGCAACTGGCATTAATATGCTTTTTCTTTAACGTACCCAGGAGTATCTCATTATTAGAAAGTGATGAACCAGCACTGCCTTACACAATCCCAAACCTGAAGACTCCTCAATTATCTATTTTTTTTAGCAAACTAGGCAGAACTGAAGACAATGTAGGTATTTTATAGTGACAACCTTGCCTTTTTCTAGCATGTAAAGAACATCTTCCCTTCTTTATTTCAGCCTTTCTACATCTTTTATACATTTAGTTCTATTTTGTTAACAGTTTAGATTAAGACCAGTAGGAAAACCTCTATCAGAATAAAGTACAGCTGTGAAACCACAGTGAACTTTTTTTTTCTTAAAACAACCATTTATGATGGTGAAGAATGCAGTAAGAAATTAATTCAGAGATCACACAACTTTTCAAGACTTCACAGATGTTTCATTCTGGAAAATCCTCCCCAGTGCTGGGAAACATTAAAACAACAGGCCAAAAGCATCCACCAGGATGTGAAATGTCCCCTTCCATCAGACTAAGGACCTGGCCACCATCATGGGCTTGACTACAGCAAGGCTTAATATTTACAGAGCCATCCTTCCTGTAAATCCCCCTCTGCTTCTGAAACCAGAAACTTAGGGGTTGATAACTAAACAAGTCAAATTTAGCTCCCACATCTCAGGTAATTCATCATTCCAACAAATTCTCCACAGTTTTTGCAAGTACTTTCTTTTGCATATTTTTCATATTTTGCATAAAAATCTCAAAGTGGCATGAAATAGATTCCAAAAAGAACAGTTCTTAAAGCTGCACACAGAAAAAAACCCAGTGCCTTTTCATGAAAACCTCTGTATCAGGAAAACACCGGAACCTCTATCAAGGAACTTGATAGAAGAATCTAAACGTGGGGAATGTTATTCACAAAGAGTAATGCAGATACACAGCAGCAGCAATATCAGTGTAAAATAAAACACAGCCTGATGTCAGTGGAATAAAATACATCAAGACACTGATTTAGGAGTATTCAGGAAGTGCACTTAGATCCATACATCTAATTTCCCAGGCTTAGTCTTGTCCTGCTGAGATAAGTAATGACTGGCACATTCTGCATTAGGTCTCATCGTGCTACTGCTAACAAACTTGCTTACTGTGCCAGTTCTACCTATTGCACATAATGTCTCCCATCATCAATGAGTTTCCTGACATTAACAACCAGATCCTCAAGGCAAACTGCAAGATAAGTGTAACCAGCAGGTCCAGAGAGGGGATTTTGCCCCTCTACTGGACTCTGGTGAGGCCCCACCTGGATTTTTGTGTCCAGTTCTGGAGCCCTCAACACAAGAAGGACATTGAGCTGCTGGAGCAGATCCAGAGGAGGACATGAAGATGATCAAAGGGCTGGAGCAACTGCCTTATGAAGACAGGCTGAAGGAGTTGGGGTTGTTCAGCCTGGAGAAGAGAAGGCTCAGGAGAGACCTCAGAGTAGCTTCTCAATACCTGAAGGGGGCTACAGAAAGGCAGGGGTAGGACTTTTTAATAGGGTATGTGATAAAAGGACTAGGAATAATAGATATAAATTGGAAGGGGGTAGATTCAGGCTAGACACAAGAAAGGAATTCTTTACAGTGAGGGTGGTGAGACACTTGGACAAGTTGCCCAGAGAGGTTGTGGATGCCTCCTCGCTGGAGGTGTTTAAGGCCAGGCTGGATGAGGCACTGAGCAACTTGATCTTGTCCCTGCTCATGGCTTGGAGGTTGGAACTAGATGATCTTTAAGGTCCCCTCCAACCCAAACCATTCTCTGATTCTATTCTAGATGATTTGACCAGGCAGAACAGGGATGGCTGGAGTCCTGTGTTGAGCCTTTAAGAGGTGGCAATATCTAGGGACAGGAGATGTTTTTCTAGTTGGTACAGCTGAGATGGTCAAAAATTCTTTCTAGGAGCTATGGGAATTCCTAAAGGGCAACACTGCCTGGCATCTCTGCACTATGTACTATGGAATTCGTTAGACCTGAGACACAGACCTACGTGCCACTTTATCCATGTCATCCAGCCCTGAAAAAAGGTGAAGAAAACGCTGTTTCATTTGCAAAAAGACTTTGGTGCATGGGTGGGCTGGACCCACAGTGATGACCTCCCCTAGCTAACTGAGGACCTCAGAACTCATGGCACAGCTGAAGCCTGGGGAATCCGGGGAATGGCAACCAGCCTGCCCTATAACCACTATATCCTGTGGGAGACTCAAATTTGATGTCTATGGGAGAAGAAAAATACTAAAGCTCAACAAGTCACCCTCAAATGACAGGACCCAAACACAAAGTAATGTACTGAATTTACAGCAATGAAGTCTCAGCCACAACCACCAGTGACACAGATGAACCAAGGAAGCACCAGAGCCCTTTCAGATAAGAGCTCTAAAAATAGCTGGGTTTTATTTGACTAGCATCTGTGTTAAAGAAATTAAACTTAAACATTTCACATAGTTCAAAGTAAAAGACTTGAGAATTTTGAGATGGAGGCAAGAAGAACTATTTCAGTCAGAGGCAAAATAATTCTGAAGAACCTTAAGCAAGTTGTTAGAACACACTGTTAAACCCTTCTGGGCAATTTCTAATAACAGAAACAAAATCCTTTATTCACAGAGGGAGGGCCATGTATTTTTCTTTTCAGGGCTTGTGCCTGCCCACTCAGAGAATCCCCTCAGAGGCTCACACTGCATTGCTCAAAGTTCTTGTTGCTGTAATGAAGCTGAGTTATGGCTGGGCCCTTAGAGATAGAAGAGTTTAGGGCTCCTTTCTGCAAGTAAGATGACCAGACTATTTGGCTGAATCTGGGACTGAAGAGGATGTTCTAGTCAACAAAGCATGCACAGATTTACCTACTACCCCAAAGCGAAATGTGTTTCAACATGATACCTCTGTTCAGACCCACTTGCTGGCTTGACAGCATTAGTGGGATGAAAGAGTTTCCTGTTAGCAAAAGCACTGAATCAGATTTTAACTATTGCTGCAGCCTCTGCCTGCAAAGGGAGCTTGTTTAAGGAGCTTCTTTTTCATTCAGAGTCAGTTCCCTGTATTTGTGACATACTGCTCTATTACAGATCACAATCAGACCTCTGTTTTTTCTCCATTGACTGTTAAATATTTTTTAAATATGTAGAATTTTAAAAATTAGTAATACTTTAAAAATTAGTACATGCCAGTCAAGAAGCAGGGCAGATGGTGCTAACTCTCCTAAAACGCATAGAGCAGAAGCAACTCTATTTTCAAGAGCAGCATTAAGGTTTTCCAAACAGACACAAGGTTTGGTGCTCCTTCTGATTTAGTTTATCACAGTAGTTACTCTGCTCTATGGAGTTGTTTTCTGAATTTTACTTACTCAAGGCTAGATGACAGTGTATCAGTATTACTCCCACTAATACCCTCGAGTTAAGTCACTACATGCAACCCACCAGCTTTGGAGGCTGAAATGATCTTCCATACCCAGATTCTAAAGCCCTTCTGTCAAGCATTATTTTGATTCACAAATGTGAATAGCACATACTCATCTTTCATGTATTTAGCAAAATATGGCTTTTCAAGAACAGAGCTAAATGAATGCTAAAGCTGACATCAGGAGGGCAAACAAATAAGTAACGAGAATGAAACATGCTTATTTTTTCCAAGAACCAAGACAGCAACAAAATGCATTGTAAAAAATGATTTTGTACCTATCACATGACTCTGACATGTAGTCCTTGTCATGGTGTCCTCATCGTCTTCTTGCAGGTTTTCTGTCACTACTTTAGCCTGTTGTAGCACAACAAAAGTGAAGAACAGCTGTGACTCATGTTTATATTGCTTCATGAGAACTATAAAATACCATTTCAGAAATAAACTAAAGTTGCAGGGTGGTGAAGAGTGGAAGTATATGGTCTGTGTCATCACTTCAACGATTTCTAAGGACAACAACTTTTAACTTCATTCAAAGTCACAAATGCAGCAGCCAAAAAATACCTCAAAAGTATTTTTCTGCATTTAAAAGAAATGCAAAACACTTCTGCTCACGTCTCCAGACTTCTTTGTTTCTCTCTAGAATAATCATGCTTCAAATTCTGTGATAAAAAAGTGAATATAATATGGGATGTGGTGTCTCTCTAGTACAGTTTGCAACCATTGAACTCCAATGTTTCTGTTTCTACCTCTGTTTAAAAGCTAAAGAGAGAAAAGCTTCATTTAAAAATGCAGTACACACTATGATCCTGCCTATGTTATTCAAGCAAATTCCCATAATGTTGTATTTTTCAGATTAAGCCATATTTTTGCTCTGCTATTCTGCACTTGTACTTACTAAGTATATATATAACCTAAGTATCTTCCTAGCATGCAGTGAAAACCCTCTCCATTACAAGCCATCAGAGGCCATAATTCAGATCCAGGGACATATTTTTCTGCCACACTATATAAATCAAATAGGAATGAAGGTACTTTCAGGGTGATGAGCAGAGGGAGGAAAGCCAGCACTGCAGAAAAAAATTACTTTCAGTATCTCAGAGATCTTAAATTATTTGTTAATCACTCTCTGCTGTTTTAAACCACACACAGCACATTCACAGTAACATTAACTGTGTTCTGTTATCTGAGTCAGTTGAATTTATCATCATTTGCATGACATATCTTTGATCATAGTAGATATTCTGACTTACACAAGTAGCCCTATTGACCACTTGCAACCAGCCTCAGTGAGATATGAAAGACTCATTCTCTTTTCTAATCTCTTAATCCCAAAGATTTCATGGCACTTTTTCTCTTCTTAAATGAGGCTCCCCAGGCTATGGAAAATGCAGAGTATGTGATCATTTGTCATCAAATTATGGGTGAAACAATTTCTCCCATTTGCCTACAGTGTGTCAGTTTGTGGCTCACTGCTGATGTGACATTTCCCAATATTAGGATAGATCTCCAAGGTATTCCCCAAGCACCCAGACTGCACCCAGGAGGCAGAGCTAAACAAAACTCCAGGTGCCTGGATTTTTGTGCCACACTTCCACCTCACAAAGTAAAGCTTTTCTAAATTACACCGGGCTGTAATAAAATCACAAAGATTAAATGAAGCAGCACAGCACAAAAATGATTGTATCTCACCTTAAGCTCCAGCCAAGGACATGAAAAAGTATTGGAGGAGGAAGAACATCCTTGATCTGGGCTAAAGTATTATGTATTTCTGTTGGCTGGCCTTTAGAGCAAAGTGCTTTTTTGATGAACACTAACGGGAAGCATATCCCTCTGAAGGTGAGTGCACAAGGCCACCATTGGGGGGGAATATTGCTTTTTCCATAAATTCAGTGGCAGCCAAGCAATAACATTCTTTGCATGAACAGAAACCAGATGTAATTGATGCCTATGTTAGGGCATAATAGTGCCCTGAGTCTTTACCTGGCAAATGGTAAGAGATTTAATCATCAAAAATAGGCTTTAAAGGAAATTCTTGATAGAAAATTAATGTTAAAAATGTTATGGCCTGGATTTAAAGAAGCAGCATATATACAACAGGCAGTTCTGAAACATAGCAGCTTGCACACTGAACCCCTAAGACTAAATATGCTTTCCATTGTTCAGAAATCTTCTTAAGTTTGAGGCTTTTGAAAAGCTTTATCCTGTTTATTTTCCAAAAGCCTTCATTCTGTCTTTCTGCAAGTAAAAAAACCCACAACATGTGACTTATCAGTCACTGCTGTCCCCCACTTCTTAGCAATCTGTTTCAAAGTGAAGAGACACCAAAGGATAACTGGAAATTGTAATGATAACATGCATGAACTTGGAATGTAAAGACTTCATTTATTTATTTTTTTTCTCATAGAAGTTTGGAGGATAAGATGAATTATCACATACTGTAGAATCTTAAGGTATCTCTCTTTCCTAAGTATGTTTTCATTCTCATTATTCTAAATGTTCTCAGTCTTCCAGCAGTAGATATTTCTTTCAGGAATTAAGTGCCCCAAAAAACTCACAGTGAAGATGCACCTAATGTAACTTTGTCTTAAAAACAACACATAAATAGTTTGCTTCCCAGTGAAAAAAAGAACTCATGGTATAGGACAGGTAGTGCCACTTCCCCATGACTAAGATGTCCTTAAAGAGCATAATTAGCACCTCCCTGTAGTTCCTTAATAAGACAAAGTGTATTTCTTCAAGATACAGTTAAAGTCCTAAGTGACTGCTATTGCTGCATGTAGAGAGACTTCACAAAACAACAGACAAAAAAACAGAGCAAATTATTGCAGCATTAGAAAATAACAAGTTAGCAAGAAATTGTAGAAGCAACATGGGGAGGTTTTTGTATTTCTGTGCAGTGAAGATATACCCTAAGCTGTCAGCACCATATTAAATGGGGCATAGTTAAACTGAGTGGCTCTGATAAGGGGCTCTGCTTTGCTATCAAAGTTCTAGATCAGTTGGATTGAATTTCCTGCATATTGCACATTTCCAGACTTTCATTCTCTCTCTTTCCTTTCAGTGACACTACAAGGACAGCCTTAGATATGCTTATAATTTGTGGTTTTATAATGCAGGAGACATCTACATTCTCAAAGAAGAGATGATACCACAGGAGGAAGGAGGGAAGAGTTTTCCAGTGCATTCATTCTGCATACGTTCCTCCTAAGTTTTAAAGAATGACCTTGCAGATGTTCTTAGGAATGATATCTGCTTTAATGTAAAAAAAATATTTGCCTGAAGTGTGAGATACTTTTTAACCCTAAGTACCCTGAACACCAATATTTAGCTAAGAGGTTTCTGAGTTTCCATTAGGAAACTTTCAGAATTTTTTTTTTACCCTTGAAACACAGCGTAAAGAATTTGTATTTCAAATTCTCTCAGATCACAGAATTGCATGAGCTGCACTGTAGTAACTCACTTTAATCAGAGAAACATAATAGCCTCAAATTCATGTTCAGTACTGTATTTGGCACAAGTCTTCAGACTATTTTGTGAAAATCCTGATTATTTTTAATAAGTCAAGACAGCTATCAGGAATGAGAAAATAATGCTCATCAAATTAAAGAATCCCTGTTCTCCTGATGCTCCTATTTTAAAATACCACAGAAAAGGTCCTTGTTAAATAAGAAATTGCTCATTAAATTGTAAAGTTAATTACTAGAAACTTCCCAAAGATTCTATCTAACTAACCCATTCTATCTAATTTTATGCTAAAATCCTAGATTCTGTGTGTATGCTGCTCAGTGCAGAAAAGTTAGCCACTCAAGAACCAGAACCTTGCAGCTAGCAGAAAATACAATTATTTTTCTTCTAAACTGCACCTTTCCTACTCGCTGGCTAAATTAAAGTATCAAGTGCAGTTAACACCTAATTGAAGCATAAAGCTAACTACAGATCTTCATCAGGAACATTTTCCACGGTACAAAGGGAGACATGGGTCAAATGTATGTTTTAGCTTTTGCAAGACTCCCTGTCAAGTGACAAATATTCCCAAACGTGGTCAAATCCTTTGCCTTTTCCCCGCCAGCACTGCACTTCTCAGCTTTATTGATTTCCATAATGTTCAGAGGAATGTTTAACACTAGCATGCAATTTTCTGGGAAAGGGGAAAAAAATAATAATAAAAAAAGCAGCAAATGGTGTTCTTATTTCACTGTACTGCAGTATGATTATAGCATCATTGTGCATAGATCTCCCCTGGAATTGAACTGCCAGCTGAAGCACTAGAATCTTCATGACTCACTCTATAATCTGGCCTATAGTCAAGCTGCCAACCTCTGTATGAATTCACAATTCTCCAGCTACACAAAATCTTTCTATTGTATACAAACACTTACTATCCTCTTTGTCTGTACTGGCAATAAGGAACACAACCAGAAGTTAAAAAGAAGGAAATAATGTTTTTATGTACCAAAGCACTTACCAGAGTCTGATTCTGCATTTCCGTATCAGCTTTTGTGTTGCTGTTTTTCTTGTGGTTTCCCTGAGAGCTGATAGAGTTGCCATGAAGAGAAGAGCCCTGGGAGCTGCCCTTCGACACACTCCTGTAGGAAACATTATTTGATCCACTTTCTGTCTGCTGAGCTGCTTTCTTATCAGCTCTGCAGGTAGAGAGTGATTCCTCTGATAAATTACATTGCCCTTCTTCAATCACTCTACTTTTCCATTCCTTTAATGTTTAAAGTAACCTCTCTGTATCTTTCTGTCTCTAGACCTTTGAGTGATAAATGTTTCTAACTAGGCTTGATCAAATCTGTCACTTGGAATTTCAGGTAGTATATCAATTTGGGCTTTCACGTAGAATGATTTATATTATATTTGGGGCTGCTATGGGGCAAATGTGAAAAAATACTATAGCAATTGCTATGCTCCATGACTAAAGGTTGTGGCAATTTGAAATGTAATTAATTCTGACCAATTACCAAATAAGTTTGCTGGTTACAATATGTGAAGGCAGAGAACATTCAAACATTTTACCTAATTATCCTCTTTCTCTACACACAATCTGCCAAGATTCTTGACTTCTGGAATAATTTGAACTGCCACACACTTGGATTTAACATGCCATTGTTTTAATTCCAGAGTCCAGTTGACAAAGGAACATGAAAAAAAATGATCACCGCATTATTAATGTTTTTTCTTCTAGAGATTAACCTGCACCCCTAGTTAAAAAGGAAAATTCATTGAACTTTGCATCTGTGAAGTTACAATTTACAACAACACATCCTGTGTCCCAGAGTTTTACCTGTTTATAAGCTCCTTCATAAAACTGTCTTTTGCAGAGTAGGTAGCTGTGGTGGAACCTTTAACTTGTTCACACTCAATTTCACCAGGCAGGTCTCTTGAAGGTTTCATAATTTTGCTCTCCGTGACACTGGCTAAAAAGTCACTGTTGTCTGTTTTCCTGTTAATTTCATTTTCTATTTCGCAGCTTTGCTCAGTTTTCTTTTTCTCTTTTCTTCTCTCCAATTTTGCCTGCTTAATGCCAAATCCTGAAACTTTTGCATCTTTTTTCTCCACCTTTGCCTTAGGAACATCAGGTTTTCTGCTACTCAGTGCTGGGAGCTTACTCCTTCGAAAGCCAAACCAACTAGCTATAGAGGGCCCAGTCTTCTGTTTAGTCTCTGAAGTGGGAGATTTGGTTTGTCCCTGACCCTTCTGCACATTCTCTTGGATGCACAACATGACTTTCTCCTCTATAGTAGGTTGTAGAGATGGTGAACTCAAATCATCAGCAACCTTCTCAGGGGCTTCTGCTACTTTTAAAGCCATTTGCTGCCTTTGTGACTTTGTTGCTTCCAGTTTATGAGGACACTTTATTCCATCCAAGCTTTGAAATGACAAAACCTGTTTGGATGACACAGTAGCAGA
This sequence comes from Turnix velox, assembly GCA_013400935.1. Taxonomy (NCBI): domain Eukaryota; kingdom Metazoa; phylum Chordata; class Aves; order Charadriiformes; family Turnicidae; genus Turnix; species Turnix velox. The sequence goes on from VZTY01015089.1 coordinate 23,434, forward strand.
TGCTTCTAACTCCAATTCTAATGGCAAAACACTTTTTTTACTTGGAGCTTGGTGGTTACAAGTTTCAGTGCTTTTCTCACTCTGGACAGAGAGACTCCTTGAAGTCTTCCGAGGAAATACTTTGTTTCCATCACCTTTTGAAGTGTTGTGAAACAAGTCTACTTTTGAAGAAGATCTGAAGGGCAGTTTGCTTGGGCTTCCATGCTGACTACCACAGCTACTCATATTTCCAAGAGAACCTTGTCTAGAGTAAGAATTTTCTGTGGTTTTAGTATAGGAAAGAGTCTCTGGTGTTCCTGCTGACCCAGGAATGGCCTTGACTTGAAGTCCTTCCACAGCTGAATTCTGCCTTGTTAGAGAATTTCCTCTCTCAGAAGTGTTTGTAATGATCTGAGTCCTTACTTTTCCAAGACCTTCAGTGAGAGGAGCAGATGGCTTTTCTCCTGTGTGAATGCTAAAACTCTGACTGCGAGCTTTGGCTCCATTCATGCCCAGAGCTGGCTTCAAGTGTGACTTGTTGCTGGAAGAAACAGATCTCTTAACTAATTTGTTTTCTAATCCATCTACTCTGTCCACCACCAAGCTGCAGTTCTCATGTGAATGAGGTGATGCTGTATCCATACTAAATCCCACAGCAAATTTATTTTTCACTTCAGTATCAGATGTAGAATCTTTTAATTCCACATCAGTTGAACCTCTTGAGGTTGCACTTCCAGATTCGTTTTGCTTGTACTTAGTGGAGCTCACATTGCTTTTGGAAGCTGCATTTATGCTGTCTTTTTCCTGCTTCCCTGGTACAGTGGAGCTCTTTCTGAGGAGTTGGGGAGATTTAACAAACAATTTCAGTCCTACAGGGAGACGGGTTTTCATTCCTTTCTCATGAGAGCTTTGGGTAGTGTGTGCAGTGTCACCACCATGGAACAGTGTTGACAAGGGGGAACTGTTTACCTGAGACAGTAAAGGCTCACTTGTGCTTGTTGTGTTACATTGAGGAGTTGTGGGGAAAACATTTGGCACCCTTTGTGGCTGATCCACCCCACTGTCACTAGAAACAACTTTTTTGCTGGAAAATGTATTTTGTGAAGAAGTCGTTTCCAGTGATGGACAACCCAGAGAAAATGACTTGGCTGTTGGAAAATCTGTGGTGGAAAAGTCACGATTCCTGTGGAGCCTCAGCTTATTAGGGCTTTTTGGGCACACTTGTTTTGTGGAAACTTTAGAAAGCCCTTGGCATGCACTATGGGCTTGCTGAGATGTGCATTTATTTTGTGTAATTGCTTCTGCATTTTCCTGAAGGTAAGGTAATTCCATTTTGGCCCCAGAAGATACATTTTTTGCTTGCATTTCATGACTAGATTGATTATGAAAGCCAGAGCTCACAGTTCCTTTTAATGGTGATGATTTCACTACATTTTTTGCAGTCTCACTGGGCCCACTACCTGCTACCTTTACTGCTGTAGGTGGGGAATGAGCATAATTAGGGCGAACCAATAAGGATGTTGACCTGCCTGGAGGAATGGGGGGGGATGGTGATCGGGGTTCTACAGCTGCTAAACCACAATGAAAGTCCCTGGTTGGGGGTTCTCCATAGTCACTGGGATCTATAAGGTGCTGAGGCAAAAGTGGTGTTGCTGGACTCTGATTCTTTGGATGCTTTGACCCATCACCTCTGCCTGGACGTTTCAAGTCAGGAAGGATGTGAGTGGGGGGCTTTGGAACCTGGAAGTCAACTTTAGAGTCAAAATTCCGAGGTGGACTTTGTGCCTTTTTGAATTTTGAAAGTTTTACAGGTGGCACAGCAGGGGATTTTTCAAGGCTTGCAGGACCCACTGCATGAGCTACCGGTGTCTCCTCTCTCCCTGTCATCACAGTTTTCTGGGGAGAAGATTTACCTCTGCTGGGTATTTTAGTCAAGTTTGGCTTTTGATTGATTCCTGCACACACAGTGGAGCCTGAATTTCCCTTGGATGGTACATCATACACTGGCTTCACTAGGTGCTGTTGGGGAGTATTCTGCAGTGTCATCCTTCCACAGAGCGAGGATTCGCTGCAGGTCACGAGGACAAGAGCATTTTTATTCCCTGTATCATCTTCAAGAGCTTGTTTCTTGGTTTCATCTCCAGGTCTTTCTAAAGCAGTGTAGTTTCTAGCACTGGTTTCTGTCTGCAATTGAGTGATTCCCTGAGGTACAAGTTCAGTATATTCTGCACTGGACCTGCTTTGTGGCTGGTTGATTGAAATTTCATTCCTTGTTACAGTGACAACTCCAGTTTGATGAGAACTGAATTCAATAGGCTCACCATCCTCAGCATCAAATATTACAGTAACACACTCCTCAGAAGCAGTCTTTTTTATAACCTTTTGTTGTTTAATGAAATTACATGTCTTTGGCCTGGTGTCTGAGTGAGCAGATACATGTTCTTCCCCTTTGTCAGTTGATACAAACTGAGAATTCTCTGTGACTTTGAGCACATCAGAGGTCTTTGTGTACTTCTCAGTGAAAGGAGCTGCTAATAAATCTGATGGACTTTTCTCATCACTGCTTTCTATATGCAATTCATCCAAGACTTCATTGTCATCAGTATCTGAAAGCTGAAAATTAAGTTCCTTCCAGCCAACGTTAGCATGGTTTTCATTTAACTGCAACTCAGGCAGCTTTGTTCTCGTGCACGACTTTACTTCTGTCTGAAAATCACTGACAAAACTTGTCAATTTTTCAGGTCTTTCCTTTGAATTAAAATATGAACTTCTGTCTGGCAAATGTTTCCTGTTAGGATCCCAATCAAAGTGACTGTCAGAAACACTGTGAGTTAATTTGCTACAACAGATCCTGCAGTCTTTGCTTGGTACTTCCTGCAGCAAGAGTAAGGATGAAGAGTCATCATCTGCATCATCATGTGAATCAGAATCATAAGAGAAAGTTTTGTTATGTTCAGCACAAATACTTCCCATTTCCATTGGCTTACAGTCAGTCTGTTCATTATGGCTGCCACATTTCACTCCAGGGGAGTATATTCCCTCATTAGAGTTCATGCAATCTTTGTAACCCCATTTTGATATTACTGAAGGTGATTCGAGGAATATTTTTTGCTTCTGTAATTTCTTTAGCCCTTCTAAGATATGGTTTTCCTTGATACGAGTTGGAGGTAGATCATTTGCAGGACTTGAGAGGTTGCTTGGGAGCGAAGAGCCAATGCTTATTCTTTTATCCCAGCTCACAGATGACTGTTAAAACAAAATAAAACTCTCATATTATTCACAAATGCTGTTAATCAAAAATGCTACCATTTTCCTGAAGAGAATTAGGAGTTGCACAAAGCATTACATTTCATCCATTGCTATTAATAGGAATGTCCTTATAGAGGATTTCATAGTGGTGTGAAGGCTGCAGCACACTTAAAATCCTTACAAAGAACAATATGAATGGAAGGATTAAGATAAAGAAGAAGAACAATATGGACTGTGAAAGACAGAATAAATGCCAGAATAAACGAGGAAACTGTGAGCAAATTGGAATGATAAAGGAATTGTTAATTTTTTTAACAGAGGGGAGCATGACAGAGAGTGAGATATTGGGGAAAGAATCCTTCCTAAGTTTAGGGACAACTGTTTTAAATATAAAAGAGAGAAGAAAGTGCTTAAAAAAAAATTTATGAAACAGGCAGCTTTTCAATTAATTGTGTTTGAGATGAATTTAAGCTAATAAATGGGGAAAATTGATTTTATTTACCCTTCTGCTGCATGTCTTTCCATCATTCCAAGTGTAGGAGGAACCACTGGAATATTCACTGCAAGCACTGGAGAGGGAGAGCTCACTGCTACTGCAGCTGCTGCGGGGGTACAGGCGGCTGGGACCTGTCATGTTCAATTGACTCTGGCACTTGAAGATGGGTCCACTGGATTTCACAGCATGTCGGCATTCCTACAATGTGAGAAGAAACAGAAATACCTCATGGGTGGAAAAAAATCATTTCACTTCCCCTTGATGTTTCTCAATATGCTGATTATGGAGAGAATCAGGGACAGCCCCATGGAGACAATTAATACAAGGAGGGGATGGAGATCCTGCCCCACATGTGATGTGGAGAGATGCCCCATCCATGGCTGGGGAGTTGGAAACAGATGATCTTTGAGGTCACTTCCAACCCAAACCATTCTATGATTAAAAAGGATAAAGAAAAAGCAAGTAAGCTACTTACACCTTCCTGTTGTGCCATTAGCATCTGGGGAATTTAATAGAGAGAGCTAAATGAAAAATTGCTAATTTTTTTTGTTTGTCAAGGGAATAATCTCCAATCCTCCATTTTGTGCTCCTTATTCTCCAAACAATATTCTGCTCTTCTTTTGCTAAAGATTATTCTGAGTCTCTTTGAATTATGCTTTGTACATAAGCAGCATGCTCCAGTAAGATACAGAAAACAAAGTTCTAAGAATACAAGTACATCTTGACAACTGCATTATAGGCCTACAATGTAACAGATGAGGCTGTACACCCTGGACAAGTTAAATTAATTTAGTATCTCAAGCGGAATGTCCACTGAGAATGGAATCTCTCCATTACAGTCTAATTTTGGTTTCCTATCTAGTTCAAAGCTTTGTCTAAGAAACTCTGTGACGTAGGACAATCCATCTTGGTGTCGCTCGCAGACAGCTGAAGCCTCTTGCTTATGCAATTTATTGACACTTTATGGCTGCCTTTAGTACTTGTGTAGTTATCACCTCTCTCCAAATGCAATTTCAGCTGACTGTGACTAAGTGCCAGCTTTGAGGAAGAGAGTAATGAAGAGCAGATAGCACTTTAGGTAAAATATTAAACCTCCCTAGGAGTATCTGGGATGCCTTTAATTTGTTTTCAGACTAATACTCTTGTGCCTAACGGTGTTAGAGTTACTTTAATGCTAAGTGCCCACCATTCTATGGCTTCCTTGCAGAATCAGGCATCTTTTTAATTAGCAGGAACACTAGACAGAGTGACACGACTTCATTTCATAAAATTCTGCTATGGGTTTCATTAAGCAGAATATAATTGTGCAAGCTCAAATTGTATTTATTGATTTTGGTATGTAGATATGACCCAAATTAATTTTGCTTTGATGAAAATTTGAAGTTTATCTCCAGAAAAACAAAACAAAACTGAAGTTCTAGAAATCCACAAAACAATTACCAAAACTGTATATGCAGTGGGAAACAGCTTCCTCTTGCAAATCTCTAGAAAAATGCTCAGTTTGTAGGCACATCTGACACATTGACAGGTTTGTTAGACTTCTGCTAATTTCTTCCATTTATTCCCTCACGTCCTTCCATTTATAACTACCAGGGTTGAACCTTTTCTCAGTTCAATGGGAGAGAGCACAATCTTTACTGCAGAGGAGTTCATCAGCACGGCTCTTCATTGCTCAACTGACATCATAATGTTCTGTTTTTGACAAAGCTAACTACAGGGCAAATCATTACTCTCTGTCACAAGCAAAACCTATGAATGGGAAAATCATTTAGAGGTGGCAAGAGCACATTTCACCTCTGGGAGTTATTGGTACATGTTCTCCTAGGAAGTCAAATGGAGGCAGGAGGAATAGCCCTTAAATCCACTGGCTCTGAGAAGAATTCATCTTTCAGCACCAGAGGCATGCTGATGCCTGTGTTTTTGGCTCTGAAACAGACTTTCTCATATTATTGAGACAAATTACTCTTTATTTCTGACATTGTGGTTCCTATGAGATACCTTCTACCATCAGCTTCCTCACCTATGTGGCACCATGCCCTGTAATGTTGACTGTGGAGAGGCCAATGGCAGCATCTGCTTGTGCTGCCTACTTTGTTGCTGTCGAGCTGCAGCACCGGAAAAATTTCATGTCAAATTTCTGCCCTTCATATTGGGCTATATCCCAGTTATGACTGTGTTTAAGGGAAGGATGCCTCTAAAATCCATTCCTATAAGAATCTGCTGTAGGAGAAAAGGGGATCAGAGCACAATGGCAAGTACTGCTCTCCTTTCCTGTCACCTTCAGCTAGTCTGAGAGCCTTTCCACCCCCTCACTTTGCACTTGAAGGGAGGAGAAAGACATTCGGTCCTACAATTTTAGCAGTGAGGAAAATGGGGATATCAAAGCAAAGCAAAAGAACAGTATTTTACTGTAATCATCTTTACTGTTTAAGTGATGAGAAAATGTGCAAAAAATATGTCATTATGGATTCTGAAGTAGGATATCTATCCAATTTCTAGACTGCATTCACATCACTAAAGAGAGAGTTGGATTTTCTCCTGTGATTTGCCTTTATTATCTAAATTATCTGAGAAAGCACTTTGAATAGTATGTTTATGAGGCATTAATTAAGAAAATTTAACTTGCTCATGGGTCTATCATCTGACATGGAGCAATTTTGATTTTTTGTGAATATGACTCTTAAGTCATTACCTTTAACAAAATTGAAATGAAAAAGGTCCCCGTGTAGTATTACTATTTAAATACTTTTTTTTTTTTTGCTAGAAATCACAGAAAACTGAAGGATCAGACTACTAAAGAGACAAAACTATGGATTAAAAAAAAAATCTAACCTGAAGGTTTAATTACATACAATGCAAAGGTTCATTAGCATTTCTGTGAACATCTGAAAAAATGCCTTTTCATTACAGTAAGCTTTACAAAGGAGATTACATTTTTTGTTGACACTCCTGTACTTCAAGATCAAAGGCACACACAGGTTCAATGTTCTGTTCTTGTCCTCTTTGTTTCCCTTCTACCTTTATGTAGCTTTTGTTTTTTAAGCTACTTTTCCCTTTGACAATGAAACATGAAAGCCACCCTGGCTAACATTTTGCCAAATCAGTGCAAAGCTAACCCCATCCCACAAAAAAGAAAAAAAAAAAAAAAAAGAGCAGAGCCCATGAATTTTTAAAAGTTCATACATAATATATCATAAAAGTAGGATGAATAATATGGTGTATGGGCTTTAATAAAAAGCTGCTTGACCATTTCTCAGAGATTCTGAGATGTAATCAATAGCCAAAAGAGGTATCTTGGGGACACTGCTAAGATTTACGCTTTTTTGTGCAGACTGACACTATCTTCTCACTATATCAACTGAGGACACAATATTGAATTTCAGAGAACAGAAGGAAGAAGAAGTATTGTTATCTGCCTCAACAGTGCTCCAATTCAGAGATCAGCTTTATGGCTCATGGCAAAAAAGGAGGGCTCCAAATGAGGGCTACAAGGACAGCACAAAAACTCACGTGAATCTGAGCCTCAGCAGTTTGAGATTGCATCAGGCTTCTGTTCCGTTCCACTTCTGAAAGCAAATCCCCAGATGAGAGGTCCAAGATCCGGGAGTGGAGTTTCTGAAGGGGCAGAAGGGAACAAGCAAAGCATTTGTCAAACAAGCAGCAGATCAGCAGATCAGCATTTTAAAAATTCCAAACTGTGCTGTTAAATTTTCAGGGAAATGAAGAGCCCGAGGTAAAAGGATCAGTTCTAATTTGAAATGTTACTCTTTGTGCTAAGCTTATCCAAGACTACAGAACACATCATTCTTCATCCAAAACAAAGTCTACTTTTTCTTCGAGCCACTGTTTTGCAACTTATCATTACTCCACATGCAACAATGACAAATGAACACAAGTCCCACCATTATCCACAGAGTTTGACAGGTTTGGGGGAAAAAAGCACAAAAATGAAGTGCAAAATCAACATTTATAAATCAGTCAAGACGTTAATGTTGCTTTATTTACGAGCTGTTATACCTTGAGTGAATGATTGCAGAAGTGACCCTATTTTTAAACAAAATTGATCTGCTGAAGGCCTCCTTTGCACACATTTTAACTCAAAGTCATTAATGTCATCTGTTAGGAACAATTAATGTGAATAGAAAATAATTGCATCAGGGAACTAGGGACTCAGAGGATTTTGGGCATTAATATTCACATGCTGAAACATTATATATACAGTTCTTCTTTCAGTCTTGCTTGGAAGCATGGCTAAGCTTGTGCCTTTTCCTCCATATTCACCTGTATACTAATTACTCAGGCTTTCAGTGTGCATTAAGCCTGATTTGTTTTAATTGCAGTTTCAATAAAATCCATGATTTATGTGAATGCCTTGGCCCATGAATTCCAAAGAAGAAATATCTGCAGTCCTGTCAGTCACAGACAGTATGGATCTGACTCACAGTCCACCAAAATCAATCAAAAAGGACTTTAAAAAAAAAAACCCAACCAAACAAAAGGACTTTGGATCAGGCTCTTTTCATTTTCCCATTAATTCTCCAGGCTTGCAACCTGAGAGACCATGGCTACCTCCTCCTCAGCATCAGGGCACTCAGCTTGGGGGAACAAAGGATGCAGACCCTGCCAGGGCACTTTGTCAGGGTGTCCCTGTGAAGGACATGTCAAGGCTTCATGAGTGACCCATCAACCTGTCCACCCAAAAATCCTCATCACAGTGTAAGGAAGAATCTGCAGACCAAAAGCTCTTTCACACTGTGCAGCAATAGAAATGGAAAGACATTTCTGTGCAGTATCCTGGAATCTCAGTCATGTACTATTTTATGTTCAGCTACTCCCCCCCAGCTGCTGGAGAACAAAGCAGGTGGCCTTTCCTACAACCTCTGTAATGTATCTACATGCTGTGCTTCAGGCACCTGTACCAGAGAATCTAACATTTTTTTCTTTTAAATTGACTAATTATAAATTTGGGAGTGATTCCTCAAGAGTTACATATCCATCTGAATTTCTCCATGAGGTATATTATCTTTTGCAGAGTGATTATGGAAAATGTTTTCAAGGTTTGATATATTCTGCATAAACATACTCTGTCCAATGAGCTGTTGAAAAGATTAAAATGCTACAAGCACTCAGCAACCAAGATAGTTTTCATTACAAATACTAACTACATCCGAGCTATGTATTTTTTAATACCAGTGATATCCATCACCTAGTTTTTCAGTGGGCACCCCTGAAAGATTTATTCTTAGAGGTACTGTGAGACTTTTGTTCAAGATTTAAGCTCCAGGTAAAATTCCAAACTCATGGATTTACTGACTTAGTGTATGTGTTATTCCTGACAATAATTCCAACTGCATTGCTGAACCAACAGAGAATTCCACTGTTTTCAGAAACAGAGGTCACCAAAGAGCAAGGGGTGCACTTGCTCTTTGCAGAGGAATTAATTACTTTGGTAAAACCAGACCCCTGATTTCTGCTTCCAGAGACATTTTAGTCCAGAGACATTTTAGTGCAAGTTACTATAGTCAGATATATGTATTAGAGATGATTGCTGGGGACAGCTGAGATGGATGAACATTTATACTTGAACATCTGTTTTTCCAGTAAGCAGAATCTTAGAAATAGTGTTATAGGAGTTTTACAGTTGTAAAAAAACCCCATCTTTCCATTTTTCCAGTAAGGTGTTTTAAATACTTCATTGCTTAAAGGCAAATATATATGCACCTCAATAAGGGAAACAAAATATTCTCCTATATCCACAGCACATGCTGTGTTTAAATCATCTTTGCCAACGTTAAGCTCTGTGATTCTATAAAACTCTAATAACAAAGCTAAATGAGCAGTCTAAAATGATTAACAAAGGAGGAAAGTGTGTTCTCAAGATGTATAATGTGATTGTATTTCTGTATCAAACAAGAGATCATCACATTGGGAATACTTTCACCCACACACATGCAAATAAGCTAATAGAAGCACAGGCAGCACAATGACTGGCATTAACAAATAGCATAATGGAGTTTGAGATCATTAATTAAATATAGTCACAAAGCACTGAAGCAAGTCATCCAATTACAAAAGAAAAATGATAAGAAAATTGTTTTTCTTTGACTTACTTTTTCTTTTTCCTTCTCTGTTTTCTTATTGAAAAATGGAAAACCTCTACTACTTGTTAAAAAGCCTCATTAATGATCCATTTGAAATCAAGAATCAGATTGACCTAAGCACATATCCTGATTCTGATTTCCTCTCAGATACACAAAATCTACTGTGTCCTTCATGGTTATTTTCAGTTGACAGTCACAGAACTACATCAAGGAGTCAATGCTGCTTTGAAAATTCCGTAATATTAAAATCAGAACAGAAAACTCTTATGGAAGTGAAATACAGAATGTGTTGGGCTTGGAAACCACCCTGAGTGCTGAGTACTGCTGGGGCAGGCAGGGACTACATAGATCATAGCATCCTAGCTACACTGCACCCATTTCTCTACAGAATGTGGGTGCTGAGAGGTACAGAGGCCAGGGCAGAGCAGAAATATCCTCTCTGTGGCTGCCTGTGGCCGGCAGCAAGGAAAGCTCCTCCTTCCCCTGTGAGACAGATGCAGAAAAGGCAGTGCCCTTTGTGACTCAACACCAAGATTAACTCCTGTAACCCCCACAAAAAAATAAAAACAAAGTAATTGATAATTTCGGTGGAAACCTATAATTTCAAGTGCAATAGGAAATACAATTATCTGGCAGGCAGATAACCAATCCATCAAACAGGAGGCCAGTTCCCTCTACCTCTGGCAGCATCCTTATTAAGGCTTTCTAGGAAGATAAAGGAAGGCTACTGCCTGCTGGCATGAGGCAATATTACAGAGAGACTCCCCTATAACTATTGTGCCTCTTGACTCTATCTGTGCAGAATATCTATCAGTTCCCACCTACTTTTTGAAACATCTAATGGCCTGCAGCATTGCCAGAACAATTTTCAATGAATTATGCCAAACTGTACACAGCTCTCCAATATTGGATGAGTTAATTGCTATTAAATCAATTGGCTTTGCTTTCCTCACATGAGCCAAACTCCATAATTCATAAGAAAGAAATTATCTCTCTAGATTCTAAGGAGGTATTTTCATCCTGGAGCTCCATGCCAGAGCTGGAAATGTGTGTTTGGGATGTGTGGCCCATCCTTCCTGTTACCTGGGACATCACAAACCTGCACAGACACACTCCAGACTGCTTTTCTTCAAACCTGACCACTATAACTGGTCTGGCAGGGAATTATCTTTTCTGCTCCTTTCTCACCACTCAATTTTAATTATACTCTCTACAAGGAATATTCTACACAAGTCCATCAGTCTGATTTTACCTCTATTGAAAACAATGAGTTAAATCTTAGCATCTCTACCAAAAACATGCAAAAAGTTTCCAGCTATTCCAGAAATTCGAAGTCAAGTGAAGTAAATGAGTTAAATCTTAGCATCTCTACCAAAAACATGCAAAAAGTTTCCAGCTGTTCCAGAAATTTCATGTCAAGTGCATTCAGACCTTTCCACTAATCTACAAGCAGAGTGCTGGTACTCAGATCTCTTTATAGGTGTGATAGAAGCACACAAAAGGCAAGAACTCTTTCTAGCTGACTTTTTTCACTGCCATCTGACCTATCTCACTCTTCCTGTTCCCTTGTTCATCTTCAACTGTTACAATCATCTGAAGCAGAGTGCAGCAATCAATTCATCACACTGATGACAAGCTTCAGTTTCAAAGGTCTTATGGAAATAGTGTTCTTTGTTACGTCTCCACTACACCATAGAAAACAGCAGACCAACGAAAGAAAAGAAAATATGATTAGGCATGCAAACAACACAGTATTATTTTATGCAGAAATACAATTTATCATGAAATTAAATTTTTATTTTTTTAACTATTTTTTAACCATTGAGGAGATACATTCAGCTGGAGATGAGGGAACATCTTTTAGTTGTCCCACCAGAGGTTACCTAGAATAAGATTAAGATTAGATTAAGATTAAGAATAGACACTATTCAAAGCATGAAGTGTGAACTTCTTGTGCACTGAATACTCTGTAATAAAGGAGAAATTCAAGTATAAGGAAAAATAATGAAGTATTTGGAAGCAGAAACAGATTTTGCCTTTAAACAATTCAGAGTTTGTAAAATATGCTTTTGACATATGGTAATTCTGAGTTCTAAAGAGAACAGAACAAGTTGTTTCTCAAATGCAAAGCAAAAGTGAAAAGCAACAAAAAGATGTTTCCACTTAACTCTAATAACCACTAACACAGAAAATGCACTTACAATTGTATACTGGGCACATACAGCAATGCCTGATGTTTTATTGCATATAATTGACGTATTGAAAATAAAATTATAATAATTTCTTCAGCACTTGAAAGTTACATATTTAATAGAAAATTCAGAATTATGTCCTGCTTTCTTACTATTCACCTTCTATAAACATAACTTCGTGGCCATCACTGTTTAACTTTCTAGTAAAAGAAAATTATTTCCATTTTCACAATAGCAATTCACATACTGAGCACTTTGCACTAATTTAGCAGCTTGAGGAGGAACTAACCTTCATCTTTCCAGCTGCTTCCCACAGATGAAGGAAGGCAGCTTCCAGTAGAGTTGCTGAGCATGATAGATACCACCCCAGATTCCTTTTTATACCTGTATCCTTGAGAGTAATTTTGAGGACATTTCACAGTAGAGGTAGCAATGCTTTTTCTTTGTAATTCTCTAATAATTTACCTTGCAATCACCATTTAATCTAACAGTGAGAAATCAGGATGAGGCTGTTTCTTATAAATATTTTAGATTAACATGAAGTCTGGCACTCTGGTGGTTCAGCTCCAGAACATGATGTGTCTTTAAGAACCATTCACATCCTTCTCACCAGTGCCTTTACATGAAATAAGGTCCCCTATGCACAATCATATTCTTGTACTTCTGCCCAGATGCCCAATGTATCAAACTAAGCAATTTTTTCTATTTCTCTATTGGTACAGACCAAAGACTGCTAATGAAGATACTTGGTATTTCTCTGAAGCTTGTTACAAAACATGTCATAGAGCAATGTTCAGAACAGGCAAAGCAACCCAAAAGTCTTATATCTTACTGCATGTTGTCTTTGACATTTAATATACTGTTTTTTCTTAAGCTTTCTGACAGGTTAACTAAATTTTTTTTGCCCCATAGGTTGCTGTAAGGGTTGTTAGCAGGAGATTTACCACTACTGCTGGCTGAATGATTTTTGGTGGAAAGGAAGGAGTTAACACACAGTAAGTCAAGCCCAGGATAACAATTAGAGTGGGATGAGCAAGCAGTGGGAGACTGTTCTTTGCTTGTACCTACAGCTGTGTAAAATACAGAAAACAATCACAAACATGCAGTGGTAACAGGAGGGAGAGTTCATACATAAAATGAATCCTAAAGGATTAACTGTAAAATACATTTCTGTAAGCTGAATAAGCAATTGGTTGAAAGGTCGCAGACAGAGGGTGGTGGTCAATGGCTCTATGTCCAGCTGGAGGCCGGTAACGAGCGGTGTCCCCCAAGGGTCTGTCTTGGGACCGGTGCTTTTTAACATCTTTATTAATGACATGGATGAGGGAATTGAGTGCACCCTCAGCAAGTTTGCTGATGACACCAAGCTGAGTGGTGCGGTCGATACGGTGGAAGGAAGGGATGCCATTCAGAGGGACCTCGACAGACTGGAAAGCTGGGCTCAGGTGAACCTAATGAGGTTCAATGCAGCAAAGTGCAAGGTTATGCACTTGGGCCGGAAGAACCCCAGGCACCTGTACAGGCTGGGAGGAGTGGTCCTTGAGAGCAGCTCGGCAGAGAAGGACCTGGGGGTCCTGATGGACGAGAGACTTCACATGAGCCAGCAGTGCGCTCTCGCA
>VZTY01015105.1:4570-50404 GCA_013400935.1 Turnix velox
GACATAGCTAAAAATAAGTCCTTTTCTCAACCACCTTGCATTGCACAGTTGCTCCTAATGGCAGAGCAGATTCAAGGAAAAGATTAATTAGTCATCTGGTGAAGTGAGAACAAGAACCCATCTCGGGTGCAGCTGCTCACTTGTTACAGGGATGAAGACTGTGATGACAGGAGAAGAGGGAACAGAGAGAAAAATCTGCTTCAGATATTACCTGACTTTAGAGGGATATGGATTCTGACCATCCTAAATTATCACATACTAAACTGCTGAAATTATTATTTTTCAAAAATGAAGTGGCATTTCTTTGGCACCTGCAAACTAAGGATGTTGTTGTGATGAACCTGGCTTTCTGGCAGTCTCATTTTCCCATATTAGCATAGTCTTTTTTGTTTTGCACATCAGGAGCATGAAGCAGGTTTATGCAGCTTTACAATAGAAGTGTACATGATACACATTCACATACGAATGCAGTGTTCATGAGAGCAGTATTGTATGTTGGAGGGATAGATTTATTGTCCCTGAGCACTGCAGATTTATTTTCTTATGTTTCAGAATCATTACCTGAGTCTTAACAACAGTCAAAGGCACAGTATGTTACACAGATCTACATTTTTCATATCCAGTCAGAAACACAGATCTAATTTCAAGAGAATGTGTTTAGTAAGATGGCACTTTTAGTTTTATGTTATTTTCTTGAGTATCTATGAGGCAAAATGAAAGTGGGGAAAAGATCATTAATAAAATGAGGGTGAAATTAGAGGATTGTTGTTTAAAAAAAAAAAGTTTTATGTACACATTTATCCTCATAATTTATATAGTTGTCTAAAGGACATCTTCATGTCTAGCAATTTTCACTATCTACTTTCTACTTGAATATGAGCATAATTAGTGCTTATTGTACAGTAATTGCCTGCACATCATACCCTAGATATACGATTCAATCTCTGTGAAGTGATCTGCTCAGAAGAGAGTTTCTGAAAGCTGGGAAGGTAGCTCAGAAGTTACAAATACAGCAGATAAATCACAGCTAAAATTTGTAAAACTTTCATGCTTTTAAATTGTAAAGGAGGCAGAAAAGGATTCACACGTCTTTAATGTGGAATGTAACAGCTGATTGTCTGGCACTGTGAACAGTGTTATATATAATTGTTCTCCAACAGGGAACAGTAAATTATAGGCAAGTGGGATTTTCTTACATTAGAATGGTCATGTTCCTTACTATTTTAAGAGTTCACCAGATGCCATGTAAGAGCAGAACCCCCAACAAATTTAGATTGCTAACTTAATTTGTCTAAGTGATGATGCAGTGGGGATTAACTGAGGAAACCTTTTTTATCAGTCAGGTTACATTATTAAAATGAGTTTAATAATCAGAGCACTATATGTTTTCAGAAATCTGTTTATTTTTCTATATAAGCAGGAGTGATTGAAGGGGGTTCTTATATGCATTCTTGGATAAAGTTTAATGATTAGATATAGCACATATCCCTGACTATGTAGTTTTCAATTTTTACAAGAATCCATTTTAATACTTGAATCTAATGTGTTTTGGAATTAAGAATATCTGAGTGGAATTTTAGGAGGACATTTATACTCTGTGTGTATATATATATATATCAAGTAACAGATAGTAATTCTTATATGATAGAGCCTACACATCCTAGTGTGTGATATAATTGGACTATATTATTCCGTGTATTATGTAGCCAGCCTTGTTACAGAGCATGTATTTCTGTGAGTCCTGTGATAGCTATATTGTTGAATTCTCTCCTGGCTGGGTTGTAGAGAGGTATGGAGTACATACATGTTTTTAATTTTTATTTTGTTGTGTTTTTTGAGTCCTTGAACTGTTCAAGATACTCAAGTGAGCATTTCATATTTATCATATAGACAAGGAGTGTATCTTTTTATTGTCCTTATTGGACTTTGCTACTGGCTTGGGAGTTTTTTTGGGGAGTAGGAAGTTTGGATTTCTTTATTTTTTTGTTTTTGTTTTTTTTTGTAACAATCCATAGTGTTTATTTAGGTCAAGACAAGAGCATTGTGGTGTCTTGTGCATATATGTATGCTGGTACATGCGTGGGTTAGGCTGTAATGGCTAAATACTTCCCGTGCAGAAGCTTTGCACAAGCAATGTGCTTGCTTAAGAGTAATTAAAGAATTTATTTTAGTTTTCATGTCAAAATGTTCACATATTTTCAGATATTTCTAAATGGATCAAAGTGTTCTATAATAATATGCACTGATGCTTAGCGTTGGCAGTTGCATCCAGATTGTCTGTTGCATCTGAAGTTTTCTAAGCAATTAGCAAAACAAGCCCACAGATACAACTTACTTGTCCTGGTTGACATGGGAGCAGAGTTCTCAGGTGGGAAGGAGCTGAGCTGCAAAAACTCATTTGCCTTTTAAGTGGGCTGAAGTATTTGACAAAGCTCATTGAGCATGGACATTGAAATCTCTTTACTCAGGTGAAGTGTCTGTAGGATTAATGAAATGAATTTTAACAGATTGGAACTGCCAACATAGGCTAGATCCATAAAATACTTAATAATGTACATATAAGGAAGTGTCTTTTCTGGGGATTTGAAACTAACTCTGCACTTTAATGAAGTAGCTGCTTTTGTGGTTGTGCAGACCAGAATTTAAGAGCTTCCTTCCTGGTTTATACAACATTTCCCAGAGATTTTCATAGAATTGGCTAGGTTTCAAGGGACCTTTCAAATCTAATCCATCCATCAACCTAACTTTGACAAAAACTCTAACTAAACCATCTTTTTAAGCACTGTGCCTACCCACTTTTTAAATACTTTTAGGGTTGGTGCCTCAAACATTTCCCTGGGCAGCCTGTTCCAATTCTTAATAACCATTTCCATGTTAAGGCAGAAGACATTGTACATTGGAGCATGTGGGAGCTGTTTCTGTACGTCTCCTGCATTTCGTGCATACTAACTTGATTGTGAAAAAAGATCCCTTTGGAAAATACTTCTCCATGTGAATATAATGGTTTTTACCTCCTTCTGATGCACAAATTAACATCCCTACCCATGACAGGGGGATTGGAACTAGATGATCTTTAAGGTCCCTTCCAACCTAAACCATTCTATGATTCTGTGTTGTATATTGTTGTCAATTTAGTAATTGCATACAATATTTTCTCCTTACTAGAAAGCTCTTAAAACCAGGTGGTGAGCTACCAAAACACAGGGTGAATCTGAATGATTCTGTAATAAAACTTTTCTAAGCAAGACATAGAGTCATGCAGCTCTGCATGTGTGTGATGACATGTGATTCTCATAACTAGTGACAGCTAGTGACAACTTCAGATGACACTTTGCTGCAATTGAGCAATGGTTACAAGTACAAGATGGGCCAACCCTCATGAGGTGGTATAAATGTTTATCTAAGTACTGCACAGTAAACTTCTTGGGTGGCACGATCTGATATTTAGATGAGGTAAATCTCATTTCTGGGATCACTCCCACGGCAACTTCTTGCCTTCTCAATCTGGTATGTGCATGTGTTTTTGTATATGTGTGTGCTTGTGAGTAAATAACAAAACACAGTAGGTGAATTGCATCAGAAGTGCTTTAAGACTGAACTGCTTCTTGTTCTCAGTGTGGTATACACGTGTGTGTATAACATACAAAAGCCTATAAATACATGTATTGAACTGCCTAAAACCCAACATAATGAAGCAGAGATGCAGAGAGGTAAACAGATTTTCAGGAATCCAAGATACTGGCAGATATGAGAATATCTTGGCTCTATCCCTGTAACATAAAAATAATCTTTTCTCTCTTTGATGAAATCCAAGTCAGAGAAGTGTTACCATTAATTTGATGATGAGATAATTTTAAAGCATTTTCTTCTGTCCCCACCACCTGCCCCTCCCCTTTTTGACACTACAACACTGTTGTGTTGGCTTCATGCTCTGAAGTGAGTTTTTCAGTGTCTGTTTCATGAAACACCTTCATGTGAAACTGCAGTGAAAAGCTGTCATCTTCACAGTTTATTCAAGACTGGTTTGTAAGACAAAGAAAAAAATGTCTATCAGCTAAAGGAAAAGCTATGTAGGGGAGTAGGACAGGTTACAGCAAACTTAATCATATAAAGATGCCTTTGAATTGTTTTCTGAAGTCACACCCATTCAGCATTTCTGTGTGTAGTGCCTTCCTAATAGGAAAAAAAGGTGGGACATTGAGCTGATGCCAGCTCCCATCTTCCTAGCAATAGGAGAGCTGACATCTCATAAGCTGTAGGTGTCCGTGCCCGTGGCAGGAGGGTAGGAACTGGCAAGATCCCTTCCAACCTAAACCATTCTATGATTATAAATATTGTCAAAATGCAGTAGCTGAAAAGACCCACTGTTGTGAGATATGAACTACATGCACCCTTGGCTTCCAGGGCATGATGGAAAGGGATGGCAGCTGCCCAATCAGCACTTCTCCAACCTGTACTGGTACAACCCAGCTGCATCAACTGGGGCTGATTTGCCACACACATTCTTATCAACAACAGTTTAAAATGCTTGGTAGTCACAGGGTGTCTTTGTTTTTCAGACATAACCATACCACACAGCAATTCTAATATTTATTATGATTTTTATGGAACACAGATGCACTTAGGAGATTTAAAACAGGGTGTATGACTTATACACAGAAGCCAGATGAGACACATCGCGTCGTGAGGGTGAACAGAACTCTGTCCCAGGGGCCATGGAAATTTGCCATGAAGCTCCATGGCAGAGTAAAACAATAAGCAGGTTTCATTGTGACAAATATAAAAACTGTTTTGGCCTATTTTTCCTTCCTTTCCCCTTCATTGCACAAAACATATACTGCAATTGGGGTGAAAATTCACATCTGGTGAATTGAGTTTTCTCATGAAAGGGAAAGATAGAAGGAAGGACCAAGATCTGCTTCTCTGAACTCCCATTTCCTCTGCAGAGGGTCCCTCACCTGTGGAGCTGAGCTTGTGGTGGGTACAGAAGAATGCCAAGTATGATAAGGCAGGGTATTTCTTTAGTTTCGTTGTTAGTGTCCTTATGGAGCTGCTATCCTTGTGTGTGATTTTTAGTCATAGGCAAAATTTCAAACATTGGGTGAGGAGATACCATTAAAATCCTGGTGAGTTTAGTTTAGACACTGAGATTTCTTCAGGTGGGATGTTTGGGTGGCAGTGGACAGTGAAGTGCCTAGTCTCTGTGTAGTTCAAGAAGTAGTCAGGACACTCAGGGTATACATTCCAGTTGCCTGCAGCGTAGTGGTCTGATTTGCCACCTGAAAAACTTCTGCTCAATTTTAATTTATACTCATTAAAAAAAAAGCCCCTTGCTCACTATTGATACATTTTTGTATTTGTTTGCTGTTTTAAGTTAAAGAGAAGTAACTAAAGAATCCCCATAATCATCACTTGATGATTTGCTACATGCTTCACTTTTAAAAAATGGGAGTGTGATTGAAGTTCTCACTTCTTGAATGTCTGAACCTTTGCCTCCGAGTACTTTTGACTGTGTGTGGGCTGTTGGAAAGGGATGTAAGACCCAAGGTACAGCCAGGAGTGCTGTGGTGGGCAGTCTGAACTCCCTGTTCTCAGTGCTGACAGCAGTTGAAGCAGTTGGGATGTTGTATGGAGCAAAAAAAAATCTCTTTTAATTCATAGCAGAGCACTGTCCTGTCATTGGCACTCGTTCCTGGCTTTTGGAATTCGGCATGATGGGCTCCTTGCAGGCTGAGGGATTCTCAATGATTGTGGCCAGCTGGATGCCACCTGGATGCTTTTCCTCGGCGTCCCGTGTCAGGTGGCTCTGTCGGCCGAGCTCCTCTGAGGTGCACGCCATGCTTTTGCCCCACACCTTCCTGTGGTCTTCTTCAGGGGTCTCATTTTGCTCTTCCAAGCGCTCGCGCCTCCTGCGGCACAGGATGTGCAGGCAGCCGTAGAGGAGAATTGCGGCGATGATGAGGAGCAGGACGCTGCTGGTGAGCCAGATGCCCACTGCCAGCTCTTTCTTGGTGTTGCTCGCTGATGCTGGGTCTCGTTCCAGTGTGTTGAAGACCCTGCACTGGTCACTGGAGGGGTTGGCGCTCTGGCAGGTCACACACACGATGTATGTTGTCAGTGGAGTCAGGTTTTCCACAACAAAGGAGGAGCGAGTGGTGGGCACCCTCTCTTCCTTCTGGAAGTTCTTTCTGGAGTAACTGGACAGCACGCTGTTCCAGTGAGGGTTGTACATGACGCTGTAGAAGCTGTCAACACAACTGGCCATTTTTGGCCAGATCACCATTGCTGTGCTCCCAGTGATGTTTTGGACGGTTATTCCCATTGGGATGTTGTTTAGGTAGGTTTCTTTTTCTGTCTCTCTCTGTGGAAAAGGGAGATATTTGTTTCCCAGAGAGGGAAGCTGGGAAGCTGCAGCACTGGAGATGCTTTGGTGGATCTTAATTGTAGTGCCCTGTAATTCAGGAAGGGATTTTATTAAGAAACGATGCTTTTATTGTTGGTACTGCTGGATAAAAACAAGACTTGGTAATTCCTAAAGTTTGTAGTATTTTAAACTGTGTATTTTTCTTTTCCCAAGTGAAAAGCTAGATTTATACTTACAGAAATTCAACCAAAGCTGCTGCATTGCTCCAGTGATCAGTTGGAGCTCTATGAGAAAATGAGTTTTGCATAATGTGCTATTAGGAAAACACTTCCATCCACATTTGTTTTCCAATGACTGTGCTCTTGCAATGGAGAATTAAAAGGATGCTGGCCCTCAGCATCCCATTCAAAATTTGCCTCTATGTCAACTTAGGTGTAAACACTACCTAAATATTTGGGACAGTCTCTAGGATAAAGGTCACTGGATATTTTTATCTACAAGGAATTTGCAGCTATGTAATATTAAAGGAAGTAAAACCTCTTCAAAAGCATGAAGGAGAGTGGTGAATATGCTTTGCACAATGCTCTTTGCTTCTTCTTCCACAGGGAAAATCTAACAATCAAAGTTTAGACAGATGAATTAACTAATGTCTCTCTCCTTTCGAGCAATGGTGGAGTATTCATTTTAATAAAGCAAACATTTCTAATAGGAAAATGTCCTTAACATTTATCACAATTTTATGTTATGAGTCAAGCTCATCAGAAATTCCATTGACATCAGAACTGAAGTGATGTCTTCTTAGGCGTTAAACTAAAGACTGGCAGATTGACCGTCCACCTAATTAACCATTTATTTGTCACACAAAATACTTACCTAATGGGTATGTTAATAATTGGAGTTTGGGTTTATTTGGTTTTTTGTTTTCTCAAGGAAAGAAATACAGCGTTCACTTTTCTCTCTG
This sequence comes from Turnix velox, assembly GCA_013400935.1. NCBI lineage: Eukaryota > Metazoa > Chordata > Aves > Charadriiformes > Turnicidae > Turnix > Turnix velox. The sequence continues at coordinate 11,896 of VZTY01015105.1, forward strand.
GTTTGAGTATCTTATTTGGTGTTTTCCATAAACCCGAAGCTTGCTTTGAGCAGTGAATTTTCTTAAGTGGCAAGTGCGGGGTGGATCTTGAAGGATAAATTCCTCTCACCATCCACCAGTCTTGATTAAAATCCTGGTGAGTTTTACCCATAATGGTCAATTGAAAAGTAAAGCATTACACATAAACATCACTACATGTTCTTTTGTCTCAAATATAATTTTACACTAGTTTCTTACTAGCAAATATGCTCTACTTTTTGCCAGTGAATTAGAGCACCTGTAGCCAATGCTGGAGCAGTGGCTGTGATGATTGTACATTAGTAGTATCAATATCACAATCAGCCTCTTGGAGATGCTTTTTCAAGCAAGGCTTAGGTGGTGAAGTACAGTTTTTACTGTACTATCCCCTTCAGATAGATAGTAGGAGGTTTTAGAAAATTCTAATGCTCTTTGCTTTACTGACTGATTTTATGCAAAATTATAGTCTTGTCTGCCCTAAACCAATACTCTTATTCATAATAAAATTAACTTTAGAACACCTGCCCTTATTTTTAGATTCTAAATTACATTACTGCATCTATTTTGTGCAATTTTCTACACTCTTCTGTTAAGGACTAGCTTCCTTTGAAGACAAAAAAAAATGGCTCCCATCTTTATAGAATTTCAATTGAAATTGTTATTTGATTACAAAAGAAACCTTAGTAACAGAGAGTGTGTATTTTTGTTTGCTTGAAAGAGTTTTTTGCTTTAAGTGTTGTAAGGATAACTTTTGAAAAAGAATCCACCTCAGTAATTTAATCAGATTCTCTTTTGGTTTAGTAGTTGGTTGCCATTGGCGCTCACGTGAATTTTTTCCTCTGTGAATGCTTCTTAATTGTCTAATAAACATAAATGCCCATGACAGTAACACTGTGTTTCATTGCTTATGGCTTCATTACAATTAAAAAAAAAATCTTTAATTTTTTTATGATTGAGTTTAAAATATTGTCTCCTGGCTAAATAACAATTAACTATTGAAAATTCTTCTGATGAAGAAACCTTAAAAAGATTTGTACATAATATATTTTGAAATTATTCTGTAATATTTCTATTTTATACTAGATAGGAGGCTGGCAATATATATAATATTTTTAGAGCAATTTTGGTAGTTACATTAAGAATTCTGTGACTGTTCATGTATGAAAAGTGTTGTTTGAGGCTTTTGGGTTCTACTTATTGGAAGTTCTACTTATTGGAAAAAGATCTACCCTCCTTCTCATTACAATGTAAAATACAGATACCTGGGTAGGTGCTGCAGTTCAAATTTTGTGTTAAGGGCATTTTTTTTCATACAGTAACAGAGTAAAGGGAGTTTATTATCAAATAAACTTATTAGAGATACATATTTTGACATCTTCCCAACTTCAGCAGATACTAAATCGGGCACTTCAGTGAAATCAATGCTTTTACTTTCTCAGCTGTCTTGTCTTTAGCTAGGATGTCCCACTTGCTTAAAATTATTTTTTATCAAGGGCTTCCTAACAAAATCTAAAACCAATAGTTTCGCCTTCATAGCATTTTGTAAGTAGAAGGTTTAGATTTTAATTAAATAACAGTACATTTCTATTGTTGCAAAGCATCAATTATTAGAAGACATATAATTAGTCATGTGTAAACGTTTGGAAAAGCCATTATAGATTATAAAGTCAGTACTTACCGTCACTTCCTGACGGGAAATTTCAGAACAGCATTTTCATATGGTTGATGCTGCTGCAAAAATGACATAACCACTAAATTTTCTGCATCCTTTTTCACTAGGTATCTGTTACCTGCTCTCCTTGCCTGTTTGCTTCTCCTTTCCCTCAGATTCCCTGAGCTGAATTCTCATTGCTTGGTGCTTTCAATTTTTTTTCTCTGATGCTGCTGGTGGAGTGGTTTCTTTGTCTCTTCCACTTAAATTCATGCAAGAGCACATCTCGTCTAAAGGTGCTGTTGCTTTGCTCTTCAAAGAACATGCAGGAGAAAAAATAATGGCTTCCCCCCCTCACTTGCCTCCCCTTTGGAGAGTGTACTGTCTGAACATTCCTGTTATATGCTCTTGTGCCAGTGATGCTGTGAGTGATTAATGTTAGCTCTTTGATGACATCAGCAACTAGCAACTCTCTCTCTCTCTTTTTTTTTTTTTTTTTAATTTAAGTAGGGGAGGGAGCAAGCATAGCATGAAAAAAAAAAACCAGAGTTCCCTCTCTCTTTCCTTCCTTTATTCCCCTCCCAGCTTTGTTACTGGCTTCTTCCCAAAGGCTTTTTATGCTTTTGTGCATCATGGGTGGGGAGAAGCAGTGATGTTGTGTGATGGTGTTTTCTAAATCCCTTGTCACACTTTATAAAGCTCTGCTAATCCAACATTTACAGGTGGACCGTTTTGGTGTTTCCCCATGAGGGTTACAATATAGAAAGATGTATTTTTAGATTGACTGGCTTATTATGGTTATGTGCAGGTAAGGCTTTTAATACTGAAATCATGCTTTTAGGGATTGCTTTTCTGTGACAAATTTATGCCCTGAGATTCGTGGCTTTAACCTATTGAAGTGAAATTTTCCTTGTGTGACAGTTGAAATTGTCAGGCTGAGAGAGTTGTAGTCATTCAGCCTCAGAAAGAGAAAGCTGCAGGGAAACCTTATAGCAGCCTACAAGAACCTGAAGGGGGCCTACAAGAAAGCTAGGAAGAGACTTTTTGCAGGGGTGTATAGCAATGGAACAATGAATGGATAACGGTTTTAGACAAAGTGGAGAGATTTAGATTGGATATTAGGAAGAAATTCTTTATTGTGAGGGTGGTGAGATACTGGAACAGGTTGCCTAGGGAAATTGTTTGAGGTGTTTGCTGCCAGGCTGGATGGGGCTTTGAGCAGCCTGGGTTAGTGTGAGATGACTCTGCTTTATGGCAATGGGGTTGGAACCTGATGATCTTTGAGGTCACTTCCAACCCAAAGCATTCTGTGATTCTAGGGTAGTTTGGATACGTTTATTGTTGATTGTACTGCTGTTATCAGACTGGAAGATGAAATCTCAGCTTTTAGGGGCAACTGTATATACATTTTCTATATCAGGACATCATTTGTCTAGAAGTAAGGTTTTACCGGTTCTTTCCTCTGATGCCCAAGACCTTATTATCTCTGTGAGCTACGTGCAGCCAGTGTTTAAGGAGTGCAGCTACAAGCTGTCCTCCCAGTGGAGTGTTTGCGTGGTTTAGCCTTTCAGCTAGCTCTGACATAAAAGCAGGACGGTGTCACATATGAGGAGTCTTAATAATTAGTCAAGTCTCTGTTTTAGTTTGTAGAATCTGAAAATATCACTCCTTCACAAAATCAACACAACTTACAACAGGTCCTTAGAACAAAGCTTCCCAGGCTGAGGCAGGGAGACCTGCAGCAGGTTGTTCAGTGTCATGTCCATTCAGGTCTCAGAAGACTCCAAGGACAAAGACTACACAGCTTCTCTGTTCAATCACACTCACGTCAGTGATGTTTTATCTGATGTTTGAATGGGATTTCTTTTTCATGCCCATTGCCCCTGGTCCTGACACTGGGCACTGCTGGGCAGAGTTGGCTCCATCATCTTTTTACTCCCTCTATCAGTTATTTACACATGTGGATGTGATCCCCCTGAGCCTTTTCTGCTCCAGGCTGAAGGAAGGAAGGTTGATGAGATTTTGGAAGGAAGGTTGACAAATTTCTCCTTTAAAATTAAATTTCAGGGTATTTGGAGAACATACAAAAATGGAGCATGTTAAGTTAGTTAACTGCTCTTTGATCCCTGGCTTCAGCCGACATTTCCTAAATCCCCACACGGCACCAGTCGGTACAGTTGTGTTCAGAAGAAGTGGTCATTAATATGGCAAAGCATCTGCTCCTTTTTATACAGTTCTGAATTTCCATGAAGTTATTACCTCAGGCATAGATTTGCTTTGATCTTGTGTACATCTAAGGGGTTCGCAATGAGAGATCATTATTAGTTAGTTGCAGAGAGCAGTAACTGCAGCAGCCTGGCTTTTTGTAGTTGAGTCTGCAGAGTCTTAAATGAGCTGAATGAGTCTTATTATGAACTGAAAATTGAAGTAAATTCTTTCAAGTACATAAAATGGATTATAATAGGAATGGAAGCTGTGATTTGAATTCAGGGATCTGATCGCTGACTTTTGCTCTTATACTTGTGTGAATAAAAAAATACAAAAGAAGAAATGTTCATGGCTTTACAAATGGTAAGTGGAAGATGTCTGATAAAAAAATCCACATTTACAAGTTTTTCTTTCTTGTACATGATTTCAGGTAGAATTTCTGCTTTAGAAAGGAGAAGCTTTATATTTTAACTTGCTGGAGAGATACAAAGTTATCCTGGAGATACAAAGTTATTATTTTAACGTGCTTTAAGATGCTATTGAAGTGAGATTATTATTAAAGTTCTGTCAGCTGAAATTGTCAGTAATGAGATCTGTTATCTTCATTTTAGGCACTGAATCTGGCATATTCCAGCATTTACAGCAACTACAGGAATTTTGTTGGTCCCCCTCACTTTAAAGTCATCTGTCGACTTCTCGGATATCAGGGTATTGCTGTCGTGATGGAGGAGCTGCTAAAAGTTGTCAAGAGCCTGGTATGCCAATTGTCTTTCATTTCCTGCTGTTCTTTTGATAGAAAATGTCTCAAAAACCCCCAAACTGAAAGCAAGATCACAGACAAAACTGATTAAAATTGAAGTTCAAAGTAAGTTGTGTTTGAGAGTACCTCACGTCCCGTGAAAGCAATAGAAGATGCACCTTGGTAGCTTGAGCAGTGCTTTGAAAATCTTAAACTCTGCACTGATTTAATTTGTGGAGAACTGTACTGTTATGTCCTGGATGAGGCATTGAGCAACCTTGTCTAGGGGGAAGTGTCCCTGCCCTTGGCAGAGGGGTTGGCACCTGATGATTTTGAGGTCCCTGGAATGTGCTTTCTGCCTTGCCTAACTTAAGGGCTTTTGTTAATAACATCATTGATAGTTGATGCCTTAATTACAAGGAAGGCTTAATCTAGCAACATATAGCATCAAGCCTATTTAGAAGTGTGCTCAGAGCAGATGTTGAAGAATTTATCCATTCAGCCTGGGTATCTCTTATTGGAATGGATCCTTTTTCTTAACTAGGGGGAAGCTGAGTGGCTGCCTGTTTATGTATTTTTAGTATCTTTGTATACACGCATATAAGTTTTAGCAGTAGAAATGGTCTTTTCCTCCTGGTCCCTGTTGCCTGTAAGGAACATGCTGTCAAAATAATCCAACATTAGCAGGGATGGCTCTGCTATTCATAACCTCACTACAGACTCCTGACACACTTAACAGTTTGTTTACAGTAATTTCTACCATCTTCTAGTTATGTTTTTGATGTTCTGAAAGGGCTAGAGCCCACTTCAAAGCATGCTGTTATCCAGTCTTCAGGTAAAGAGGAAAACAGATATTTTTCATGTGTCAAGTCAGATTTAGGGGGGGTTATGAAATCATTGTTTAAGTGGTGAATGATCTCAATCCATTAAAGATTCCATTGAACACTTGAGGATTTACTGTGGTGATTAAAAGACCTGGTGGGCAGGTAGCTTGATGACACATGCATAATCTATTGCAGATAAGTTTCAGCAGAAGAACTGGTCTTTTTCCCCTTGGTCTCTGTTGCCTGCTGCCAAAATAATCCAACAATAGCAAGGGACAGCTGTAGTAGTATTCATAACCTCATACAGCTGAAGCAGCTGATGCAGATGTTCCAGCTGTATGGAGATAGCTGTGAAATAGGTGTCTGGTGGGAAGAGGGAAGGCTCATGCTAGGCTGTGACTGTTTTTACTGGTATGTCTGCAGTAGCCAGTCTGAGCTGCTGCAGACATACCTAATGCTAAGGATTTTTCTCTTGCTGCATTTGAATGCTTTCAAAAGCAACTTTTATTTACCAGGAGTCTGTAAGTTAGTTAGATAGTGGAGTTGGTCCCCAAGAGAAGATCATACTTTCTTCTTTATATTACCTTCTTGGCCTTAGTTGTTGTGCCACTCTTCCCATACCTAAAGGTGGCTAATGCCATATGAAGTGCATCTGTACTTACTTGAGAAATCTGCCTTTTCAAAGATGATGACTGATAGAATTTAGTAGGAGATGTTTAGAGGTTGTTCATTTCATGTGTAGTTTGATTGCAATTTGTTGTGAACTTTCTTAGCTGGATAAGACTGGCATGTTTACACACATCTGTTTTCTCTTAGTTACAAGGGACAATTCTTCAGTATGTCAAGACACTAATGGAAGTGATGCCGAAGATCTGCAGGTTACCAAGACATGAGTATGGTTCTCCAGGTTAGTTCATGATTGATCTGATTGTAATGTTACCCTAATAAGAAGATATTAATCAATGTCTTCTGGTTTATGAGTACTTCTCACTTACACTCCCTCTCTTCTTTCTTCCATTAATAAGCCTGTTTTGTTTTTTTGTTTGTTTGTTTGCATAACAAGAATCACTAAATGCTGGTCTTTCTGAAAATACTTAATAGGATTTTAAACCTTCTATGCTTAGAGCAAATAAAAGGATGACAATCTGTATATAGACAGCCTTATGACATAATTAGTCTTGAACTAGGATCTTCACACTAGCTTTTATTTCTCGTCCTTCTCATAAGCATGTCAAGCTTTTCCTCTGTGAGTTAGACTCTCACACCTCTGTATAAATGTCTAATTTAGATAACCCTGCTTCTCTGCAAAAGCCTCTATTCCCTCTTCCTTTGCCCTTATCAAACATTAGGTTAAAAGATTGGTGCTGCTGAGAGGGGCTTGTGTGTGTCTCATCTTAGCCGCTTAACAGGAGGAGTGACAGTTGCAGGAGAAGAAATGATTTTGAAAGCTGCTTGCCACTATGGAGAAATAATTGGCCAATTAGTATTTGTCACATTGTTCACCGAAATTCTGAAACTGCCCTTCCCCCCCTCTTAAAAATATTCCTCCTCCGCAACTTCTAATTAACACAAATTAATCCTTCCATGTGCCACCCACCTCCTGAGTATATCTTTATTTTTCCAGAGTCACTTAGGTTTGTTAAATGCCACTCCAACTGGGATGAGGTTAGGTTTTTTTTCTGCTTCCCACAGCTTGCTTGACGCTCATTACCGATGTTAAACAAAATTGAGGACCTACTAAGTGTTTCCTTCCTGTTTTTTTTCTCCCTGGAGCGTAGAAAGGGATGAATCATGGTAGTTAGCAGTGTAAAAATAATCTAGCTGAGGTTTTTAGCCACTCATTAAGGTCTGACCACAAAAACAGTAGGTATTCTCAAATATAGATTATGCATCATCACAGCCTGCAATGCTGCAGGTGACATTAGGAAGCTCATGGTCTCTTCACAGAAACTCTTGCCGGTAAAGGGCAAGCACCTGGCAGGAGATGCCCAGGGACGTAAGCAGGGGACTTAAGCAGAAACTTTCTCTTGAGGTTAAAAAGCAATCTATCCCATAGGAAAGGCAAAACTGAACTTGTGCAATGATAGTCATCACAGGATTGATTAAAACATTTAGAAGTCCTTCAACACTTTACTGTTTTGTAGCCATCACAAACTGCTGTGATCTCGTGTTTACTTTTGCAAAAGAAGTCCCAAATGTTTAAATGCCTCCAGTATGAACTAACTCTTGGTGTTATCATGGAAGATCATAGCAACTAGATCTGAACTGAATGTCAAAACCCAGCCTGGTTCTGTGCTCCTTCCCTGCCCCTGTTCCTAACAGATTTTGTCTTGTTCTGAACTATTTCTGGCTGTGGACACTTAATAACTTCCCAGAGAGTCTCTTCCAAGAAATGGCAGCCTTTATAGCACTATCATGCTGCCTCTCCCTTTCCTTTCAAAGACACGAGAGGGAAAAAGCACGTGGATTCTCGGGGCACCTCCTTCCCCCTCTCACATCACTAAAGAATCACATTGTACTTTCTGATGTCTCTCCATCATGGAGCTGCCTTGCCCTTGGAGGAGCTCTGGCTGATGAAGGAAAAAGTTCTTTCAAATGGGGTCGAGCTGTAGTGTGTAACCCTCATTTGGTATCTTGAGAGGAGCTGCCAGATTGTAGATGGGCAGGCTCACACAGTGCTCAGTTTGAATCCTTACCCTTTCCTTTCTGCGCTAAATTCTCCTCTGAATACTATTTGCCACACTTTGTTTATTTGCTTTGCCACAGAAAGTGCAAGCTGGTGCTCAGCGACTTTTGTCTGTTTCCTCTTCTGCCTCCAAAGGCTCTCTGCAAAAGTTAGTAGTTGTAGTAGTAACCCTGGGTGTTTTGGAGCATGCCTGTATTCTGCTTCTATAATTTCATAACAAACCATTTAATAAATTCTTTATGATGAGCACTACCTACTCACAGATTAAATACAGACTCTCATCTTTCCTAACCTAACGTGCATTTATAGGTTCAGAATTAATTTCCTGAGCCCATTCTCCATTTGCAAAGCCAGTTAGTAAGCTTGTAGCCATTTCATGCACTTCAGACTTTTCATTTGGAGAGCTTTCATCAGACTCTGGGGACAGCAATTACTTGAGCCCTACCTAATCAGCCTTCTAGACTTGTGATTTCTAAGAGGTGGTTTATTTCTGTGAAGAGGAGCAGGGTACAGACAGTGTCATCAGAGTTGTTCAGGACTCCTCTTTGCCAATGGGTTTGTTTCCATAGGAACAGTCTAAAGCAGAGGGGAACTTGCTCATCTTGTAGTCATAAAAATATTTGTCTAAAAATACATTAAGCATAAGGATTTTTAAAGGGACCTTTTAAAGTCTCTAAAGCTCTTAAAGGCATATTGGCCTCTAAGAGACGTAACCTGAAATTTCATCTCAGAGATATCATTTTCTTCTGCCATTTTTCTAGTGTCTGAATATGGCATTCCTGCCTTTGAAAAATGAGTATTTCAAATCCTGCTGCTCTGAAATGTCCTTGGACGTGATGAGGAAAGTAATTTGTCAGCCAGGCTGTGAGATGAGGCTTAGATTTTTCACTGCCATAACCCCCTCAAAAAGAAAGGGGTTTTTTAAAAGATGATGAGCTTAGCAAGGTAAAGAATTGGTGAGAAAGTAGCCTATTTATGTGTTTTTTTTTCTTAAGTATAATATTTCCATGTTTATTCTTAAAGAATTAACCGAAAGCCCCAAAGCTGATACAGGGCCAAACACTGGTTACACTGGGCCATGATCTCTTGGAATCCCATGTGTTTGTATGGCAGTTTGGGGGAGCTTCCCAGTGTCCCACGCTGCTGTCTGCTGTGTTCTTGTCTGTCCCTGGGAAAATTGTGGTGCTGGTAACACTTTCCGAGCTGCTTCAGCCCAGCAACCTGAAAATAAATGATCTCTCACCTCTCTTTTTTCTGGAATATTTCGGGTCAGGGTCTAATAGGAACTGGAGCTGGCCTAGATCAAGAAGCATGGTGGAGGCCAGTAGTGACTGGAGGCTGCTGGGGAAGGAGCAGTGGCAGAAGGTCTAGTAGTACTTCCCCTTATCCCAGCTTTCTGATCAAACTTAGATGAGTAGGAGAATAAGCTGATTTCTTAGTGGAAGTGAGTCCTTGTGGGGAAGAAAGTTATTCATAGGTTTTTCTGGAACCTGACTATTTGGGAGGGAATTGCAGACTATTTGAAAGAATTTGAGGGCAACCCAAAAATCACCTAAATGATTGTGAAGGGACAGTAAGGACTGATGAAAGATGCAGAACAAAAAAATATTTACTTTTAGTGCTATAAACAAAGTGCACAAGCTCTGTGATCATAATTCCCTCATACATACATGTGCTTACTCTTCTGAACAGTTTTGTTGAAAGGCATGACTTGGCTGCTGATAGGCAGAGTTAATGATGTCTCTTCTAAGCCAAGTAAATGTTTATAACTACCATCTGAAGGTGTGTATGAAAGTGAACATAAACTAAAGGTCATTATAGCAACCAGTTTCTTGGGACTAGTTTTGCTGTTGCAGATCAGCAGATTTTACTTGACAGTAGTCAACTCAGTACTCTGCAGAAAATAGACCAAGAATTATATTCAAGATCTAGTCTTGTTGTTAGTCAGCAATTCCGTTCTAGAACTACTATCCAATTTTTGTCCAAATCTTTTAGGTGCCAGAATTGTTGTGAGCTCTGCAACATTTGGGTCTATAGGTGTGAATTGAGATTGTTTTATAGAAAATGAAATGCAACCAAAGTGAAGAAAGAAACCCAACCAGCTTCACATTGCATGTGTTGATTTGTTCTGACTTCCTAAATTAATTAGTGTACAGGCTGCACAGCTGAAACTTGGCATCTGCTGCTTGAGTCTGTTGAGATCGAATTTTGAAAGCAGAGCTGTAACCTAATCCTTTACTAAGTAATCTTCTATACTTTACTGGGTCTGTTTTATATCAGCAGTCTTTACTTCTGTTGAGATGTGTGTAAATCAGAAACAAGGATTATAAGATCAATTATTATGACAACTAATGTCATACCATCTGCAGTAGTTGAAGGCTTTAATTAAAATGGGTTTCTTAGAGAGAAGGAGCAGAAAACCTTGACACATTTGTGTATGCAACTAACTCAGTGACTTAGGAGTTGTACCCACAAGCAAAATCAGGGAGAAGAGGAAGATTACATGCATCTTAGTGAAATTAACTTTCATAAGACACTAGTTCTTGTTCCAGGGCTACATTTGTAGACTTTCCATAAAAATATAGTTCTGTACAGGATAAGGAGGTGTGACTGGGAATGCCTTTGCTCTAACTTTAATGAAAACATGATGAGGTATTTCTGTTGCAGGACTTCACTGGGGAGCAAATCATGATTTCAGTATTAGTTGTCAGAACTAATATGCTATTTTTGATAAAACACAGCTGTGTTTTGCCAGTAAATTAGTCCCTTCACCTAGGGGTGTGGATATGTGTATTTGTAGATCTGTATGTGGAGAGATGGGCTTTCAAAGAAGAGAGAAGGATTGTTCCTAAGTTTGAGAGGAACTCTGTCACCTGGAGTGACTGTAAATTTTTATGGTATGAACTGTAAGCTGCTTCTGTTCTGCTGCTTTGAGTGGACTTAATGTCTTGCTTTGGTTTCAGTCACACCTGTATGGGTTTAGGTAATAACATTCCTTGTTGCCCATCACAGCCTTCTGTATTGCTCCTGTTTTCTGTGCCATCCTGTCCCTTTACGTTACTGTAGGTAGCTTGGGTTATTCTCAGGATTTTACTGCAGAGCTGCCCATGGAACACTGATAAATTTCTCTCCTTGTTTTTCCAGACATCAGTCCCTTTTTGAATCTCTCCCAAAATCCAAGGACTAGGTTGGGGATTTAGAGATTGTGACATGCCTCCCAACCTTTCCATCTCTGTCATGACCAATAGTTGTTTCCATGTTGTGACAGGAGAATTGTCCTTGCTGCTCTGCCCACCAAATTGCTCCTGACTCTACCCTTGTAGCCAGTATCCTCCATGCCTAGGTAGCGTTCTCTTGCTATGGTAACTGTGTGAAGGCTACAGGTACTTGCTGCCTCTCAGAGCATCTTTCAGCCCTTTTTGTGGTTCATCATCTGTCTCGGTACTTGCCAAAAGCACTGAGAGATAACTCAAGGCCAGGCTGGACATGGCACTGAGCAGCCTGATTAGTGGGAGGTGTTCCTACCTATGGCAGGGGGGTTGGAACTTGATGATCTTTAAGGTCCCTTCCAACCCAAACTATTCTTTGATTTCCTCAATGGCACAAGCCTAAGTCCAGGATAATGCTATGGGGTTTTGCTTACAGGAAGGTATCCAATCTCATAAGAAAATATTTCACTTGGCTTCTAGCAGTTGATCCTTAGAAGATTTTTCTTTCTAAGCATGGAAGCTCTTTCATAAACAGAGAAAAACACAAAGGAGATACTAGAATCTGTAACTAAAACACACTGTACGCTTGTGGTGAAGTTCAGCTTCCCTCATTTTGCCTTCTTTTTTTCCTTGGTGTCAAGAATTGTTTGTGAAAGATTTTCTGCCACATCATTGTGCCTTTTCAACCTTGCCTTCAAAACAGGCATCCCGGTATTTAGCACTGCAGCATCTCATTGCTGTGGTGGGCAGGTTCATTTAAACAGCCCAGCCACCTGAGAATTGCATTTATGGCCTTTATACTGCAGGGCTGGATGGTCACAGACAGTCTTTTGCAGAGTTTTTTCATTACACTGTCTTGGTGTTATGGGAAAAGGGGAGTTGGTGATGTTCTGGCGTGACTTCTTTGCTTTTTAGATCAATGTAAATGCATTCTCCTTCGAATAAATCAAGCTTGGCCAGCACTCGTTAAATCTATCCATCTCCATTAGTTTTTCATTCTGCTTTTCTACTGAGTCATTGAACTACTCAAGTTAAGTCTGAAATTTGTCCCCACGGAACGTGCGTGGGAACACCACTCATTTACTGCAGATTTTCTATTGACAAACACTTCTTTGAGATGTAACAGAGCCAACCCTGCATCCCCTCTCTGTGCACTTTGTTGATGTTCCATGTTACTAATTTTAATGCCATGGAGGCTTTATGTAGAAGTGTGTGGGTACAGCCCTTCCTCCACTATCTTTTTAAGTTCCTCTGCTGAATTTGAGGGATTTCCTTGGCATGGATATGCTCCAAGCTGTATTTTATGTTCGCCTGTTCCCCTCTCGGGTGTTGCCTTGCTGGATAAATACTGAAGTCTGATCTCCTGCATGGGAAGTGTTGGTCAGCTGTGCCCAAGGAACACATGGGAAGATGGTGAGGGAATCTGTGCTCTCCTTTTCTCCTCTTAGTTGCTTTAGAAGTGATTGGGTGGAGATTTAACTGTCCAATTTAATTCCCTGCAATGGAAATTTAACTGCTCTGTGTAGGATGCAATTTGAAAGCCTTTCATGATGTATTTTCTTCTGTCATCAGCTGAAGTGTTTGGTGACTTTTAAAAGGGCCAGGCTTGTGCAGACAGATGAAATAAAATGCTGATAAGAATTAACTTGTATAAAAGCTGGAGATCTGCCTTTCCGCAATTCTCTGCCCTTCCTCTCTCATCCTTCATGTCACTTTAACCTCTGCTGTGCTGACCAGCTTGGGTCCCTGCAGATACTGCCAAGCCTGGGTTTCCTGGGCTTGTCTCTAGCCAAGGGACTATGCAGTCTTTTTAGGGCTGGGAAAGGAGGAGCTGAAAATCCACCAGCAGGTTCCACATCATTGTTGTTTGAGAGAGGTTTGGTGGAAAAAGACATATGCTTATGTAAATGGCATGCTGGAAAATAGCAATTTTATCTGCTTTTTAGCAGTTTTTGGCAAAACTTTCACAGAAACAGTGTCACCAGGTTCTGATGTACCCTTGCCAGCCAAGCAGGACTTGTGATCTCTGTATTTAATTGTGATGTGAGGTTGCAGATCACTGCTGTCTGCAGCACTGTCTCAGTCTGACACCACCCCTTTTACCCATATCTTTAGCACTCTGCTCCTTGCTGGCTCTTGTCATCCTAGAAAATAACAGCTGGAAAATGAATGTGTTGGGTGGTGCAGCAGGCTGGGGAACAGCAGCTGCAGCAGGACTAATAGCAGCCGACATGCCCAGGTCTGACTTCTTGCTCCGGGAAATAATTTTCTTCCCTCTTACACTGACTCTCTTTTCCAAGAACGAAAAGCTCATCACTCCACCGTGCAGGATTCATCCAGCTAAACAGGTCAGCACACCTCTGTCATGACACTGCATAGCCTCTCATTTTTAATGGGTGTTCCTTTCAGTTTCCTTCAGACAGCACATCTGGAGGTGAAAAATCTTGTGTGCTGATACATGGACAGAGAGAAGCCTAAACCTGCTCCCTCCCTTAGTTGTGCTCTGGTACAGCACACCTTCAGTGCAACCTTTGAATAACCAAATAGGTCAGGAAATTGATGGCAGAAAGGAAAATTAGTCCTGACTGTGTGTGTCTCATCTCCATGACTGGAACTTTCTGTCTGCCTTCCCAAAGTAGCAGATGTTGATCATCACTAGATTTAAAAACATAGAATAGTTTGGGTTGGAAGGGACCTCAAAGATCATCCAGTTCCAACCCCCCTGCCACAGGCAGGGACACCTCCCACTACATCAGGTTGCTCAGTGCCTTGTCCAGCCTGGCCTTAAACACCTCCAGAGAGGGGGCATCCACAACCACGCTGGGCAACCTGTTCCAGTGTTTCACCACACTTTCTTATATCTAGCCTGAATCTACCCTCTTCCAATTTACATCCATTATTCTTCGTCCTTCCATCACTTACCCTAGTAATAAGTTCTACCCCATCTCAATAGCTGTAGTCCCCTTTCAGGGGGACTACTATGAGGTCCCTCCTGAGCCTTCTCTTCACCAGGCTCAACAACCCCAATTCCTTCAGCCTGTCCTAATAAGGTAGTTGCTCCAGCCCTCTGATCATCTTTGTGGCCCTCCTCTGGACCCATTCCAACAGCTCAATGTCCTTCTTATGTTGAGGGCTCCAGAACTGGACACAATAGATTCGTAGAATCATAGAATACTCCAGGTAGGGCCTCATCGGAGCTGAGTAGAGGGACAAAATCACCTGTCTTGACCTGCTGGTCACATTTCTCTTGATGCAACCCAGGATTTGGTTGGCCTTCTTGGCTGCAGGCACACACTGTCGGCTCGTGTTGAGTTTTTCATCCACTGACACCCCCAAATCCTTCTCTTCAGAGCTGCATTCAAGCCCCTCTCTGCTCAGCCTGTATCTGTGCTTGGTATTGCCCTGACCTAGGTGCAGGACCTTGCATTTAGTTCTCGCTCTGGAGAGTTAATGTTTTCACTTCTCTTTGGATTTCAGGAATCTTGGAGTTTTTTCACCATCAGTTGAAGGACATCGTTGAATACGCAGAACTGAAGACTGTCTGCTTCCAGAATTTGCGGGAAGTGGGAAATGCTGTTCTGTTTTGCCTCCTCATTGAGCAGAGTCTGGTAGGTGCCTGCTGTGCTAGTTTAAAATCCATCTGTCTCTCCAAATGTACTGACGTCACAAATAACAAGGTTGAAATCTGCAAGTTTGCTATCGCTGATGGGCAGATGGGTAAAACCTGTTCCCTGCTCTGATCTTTTACAGTCTTTCAGGGTCTTTCATGTCTGTGAGGTAGCAGGGATGCCTGACTTGCCTTGTGTGCAGCACCTGAGGTTCAAATCTATGGCCTTGATGATAAATTATGATCAGATGCACTTATCCCCACCAGTCAATCACAGGGTGGCTACTCTTTATGTCAATGAGTTGTGCATCTGGTACTGTCATTTTCCTTTCTGTCTTGTGTCATCTGATGCATCGCAAAGTTACTGTGGACTTCCTAGGCATCCTTCTTGCTGTTTGGATGGCTGACAGTGGCACCTGCTCTGCCAAACATTCATTCATCTGCCTTAGCTTGAATGAAGCTGTAAAATACGTCAAGTGTTTCAGCTACTTCCTATGTGCCTAACCTCTAACTTACAGCACAAAAAGCTACCCCACTACTCTGGGCACAGTGCTACAACTGCTTTTAATCCCTACCTCTTGTTTTCTTTTATCCTTCTTTTTCCATGATATTACTTATCTGCTGCTCAAAGAAAAAGGCCTCATGTGTGATTTCTTTTGCCCTCTTGCTTTTGGGTACTTTCAGTGGGCAAAGGTGAGCATTGCTTATAGACCAGAAAAGCAGTATGACTGCAGTCTTTCTTTACCTGTGTTGTGCCTTCATGGGTTGGGTGGGGAGTCTCTCCTGCCTGTGTGTGTGGGGGGCTCTGTCCACACTGTGTGAGCATATGCTGAGGCTGGGCTTGCACGTCATGTAGAGATCTTTACTGACTGCGAACCGGCCACGTCATTTCCTCAGCAAGCTGGCTGGGGGCCTGCTGGTGCATAAAAATAAATCCTCACGTAAGAATCCTTCTCTAGGGTGCATTAAAGCTGCTGATGTTAGAAAAGGTAACAAAGACACGTGCTGTTCCTCAGAGTCCTGCTCATGAAGTTAGAGGATCCCCCTCCCCCTCTTGTGGTGGAGTGTAATTGAAGGAACAGGTGGCACGCAGCAAACTCCTTATTCAGTAAAAGGATAGCTGAAACAAAATAAGAAACTGGATTGCTTTGAATTAGAGTCATAGAATGGTTTGGGTTGGAAGGGACCTTGGAGATCATCTGGTTCCAACTGTCCTGCCATGGGCAGGGACACCTCCCCCAGACCACGTTGCTCCAAGTCACACCCAGCCTGGTCTTAGACCTCCAAGGATGTGGGGCATCCACAGAGTCTCTGGGCCTGTTACAATGTCTCACCAGTCTACAGCAAAGAATTTCTTCCTAATATCTAATTTAAATCTCCCCTCTTTCAGTTTAAAACCATTGTCCCTTGTTCTCTTGCTGCACTCCCTCCAAAAGAGTCCCTCCCTCTCTCTCCTGTAGGACCCCTGCAAGTACAGGCAGGCTGCTGAAAGGTCTCTCTGGAGGCTATCAGGAAATTTGGTGAAAGGCCACATAGGTGAATGGTCCTCACTGTTTCCTGGGAGGATTGCTTGAGAATGTACCAAAGTGACACTAGTGCAGGAGGTACCTTCTCTGGGTCACCACTGTGGTGACATCATCCCCTTGGTTTTGCCCTCAGTGATATCGTGGAGTCCCTGACACATGTTTTGGTCTACTGGCCTTCACCCTGGTGCAAAATATGTGTCTGCAGTGTATCTCTGCTAGCAGGTGGGTCTTGTAGTAGGCAGTCAAGACTAACATGCATTTTTGTGGTGTTGCCATCAAGAAGTTAGACCTGAGAAAGGCATGTGAGCCCTGATGCCCTGGCCTTGTTGAGGGTGTGGCTGGTGAACATCTCTTCTAGTGCTAGTGATGAGTACAAATGAGCAGGGCTTTCTATTAAAAAATGAGGAGAGGGACACAGCAAAGTCATGCATCTACTTCTGGTCATCCCTGCATTTTCTCTGCACATATGGTGGTCAAGAACCAGAAGACATCACTCTCATTTCCTCCCCTCATCTCTGAAGAAGTAGAATACTTATAGAATCATAGAATAGTTTAGGTTGAAAGGGACCTTAAAGATCATCGAGTTCCATGCCCCCTGCCATAGGCAGAGACACCTCCCACTACATCAGGTTGCTCAGTGCCTTGTCCAGCCTGGCCTTAAACACCTCCAGAGAGGACACATCCTCAACCTCTCTGGGCAACCTGTTCCAGTGTTTCACCACCCTAACCGTAAAGAATTTCTTTCTTATATCTAGCCTGAATCTACCCTCTTCCAATTTACATCCATTATTCTTAGTCCTTCCATCACTTACCCTATTAATAAGTCCTACCCCAACCTTTCTGTAGGCCCCCTTCAGCTATTGAGAAAATACTATGAGGTTCCCCCTGAGCCTTCTCTTCACTAGGCTGTACAACCCTAAGCCTGTGCTCATAAGGTAGTTGCTCCAGTCCTCTGATCAGCTTTGTGGCCCTCCTCTGGACCCATTCCTACAGCTACATGTCCTTCTTATGTTGAGGGCTCCAGAACTGGACACAATACTCCAGATGGGGCCTCACCAGAGCCGAGTAGAGGGGCTACTTCCCAAGAGGTGGGTCACTGCAGCTGTGGTATGTCTCAGGCCTGCCTGGTGGGGAGATGCTCCCACCATGGCAACCGTGGCTGTGGGAATAGCATTGGTAAAAATAACTAAGCAGTGAGTCATCTTCTCCACCCCTCCGTTTATCTGCGCAGGAGCCGTCTGCCACTTTCACACAGAAATTACTCATTCTGCATTAGTCTTTTTAATAAATGCCCTGTCCTTTATAGACTGCCAGCTGAGGGTGGGAGGTGACCTACTGGGCTTTATTTGGGATGCTTGTAGTAACTTCGTAAAATCAAATTGTCTTTGGGGGGGATTCCACTAGTGCTTGGAGCTGCTCCAGTGGCAGAGTCTGGCTGCCCTCTGGTGTCTGTGTGATGGCCTTCTTTTGGAAGCCCCTTTTGGGGATCTGGTGTGGGTCTGGGGATTTGTTGGTCCTTAATATTTCTTGTTTCCTTTTCATTCCAGTCCCTAGAGGAGGTGTGTGACTTGTTGCATGCGGCGCCATTCCAAAACATCCTGCCCAGAGTTCACGTCAAAGGTACCTGCTGAGTGAAAACACCTTCCTTGGTTAACACTTTCCACTTGTGTTGTCCTACTGCTGCCATTTTGGTGATCATCCCCAGTCATCATTTAATTGTCCTCTTACAGTAGTTAATTAGAGAAGTAACAGATTGAGGCTTCTTTGCCTGCCTGAAAAATACATGCTTCCTGGCAAGGCTCAGTGCAAATTACAAGAGAGGAAGAGGAGGAATACTATGACAGGGAGAAGCATGATGGATACCCAGGGCAGTTTTGCCCTCTGTTGGATGTGCTGAGAGGCTTTTCCAAAGGTGCTCTTCAGCTTAGATGGCTGATGATTAAATGGGGTAGGTTTCATCTCACCAAAGTACAGAATGTCTGTCAGAAGTGTAAATAATTAAAAGTGGTCCCTGGTCCCAGTAGATTAAACTGGATGTGCAGTGAACATTTGCAGGATTCCTTTCTCTGGTATCTGCTTTCCTCATCAGAAAATGAGCTTTTTTCCCCCCTCTCCCTTCACACTTCTCCCTACATTGCTCTTCTTTCTCTTTTCCTTTCTGTTTCTTGCATTGTGGACTGTTCTGCTTGGAGAAATCCCACCAGCTCAAAATCTTTGAGAGTATTTCCACCATAGCTACTCGCATCTCTCTAACAAACTAAGCAGACCACTGTAAACAGTATTTTCCCATTTGCCAGAGAACATTTCCTACTTGCCAGTGACAAGGACGTTACCAGCTGCTTCTTTAAGCCTTGTTATGTACAAAATTTCACCCTCCTCTTACCCCACCTTCTCAAGTCAGGCATTTCATGTCTGATAAGGACAATTTCTTTGGCTTAGTTCAAGTGGGAGTCAAATACACTAGCAGCAGCATAACAGAGCCTTATATTTGGAATTCAATTCAGTAAATTAAATGTATTCCACTACAAATCCTTGGCTTCTTTTTGTTTGCATGAACAATGCAGCATTTTCTAATATGAATATATATATTTCTAAAAGCACACTGAAAATTAACCAATTATTTAGATCCATAAAAATAACGTGCCCACCTTTCTACTGCGCCAAGTAAAAGATTGTGTGAAAATTTTCTTCTTAATTTTATAAACAGAAATTAAGTTGGCTACTAATTAAATGAATCCATGCTCTCTTTTTGTCCTTTCCTTTCAGAGGGTGAAAGACTCGATGCTAAAATGAAAAGACTAGAATCCAAATACGCTCCGCTACATTTGGTTCCTCTCATTGAAAGACTGGGAACACCCCAGGTAATGGCTCTCCCTTGTGTCAGACATTAGTGGGCGCCAGACATTAGTGGGTGCTGGGTAGCCTGTCCTTTCACACATGCTAACAGCTGTGGCCAGCCTTCAACCTGTACCTTCAGCCTGTACATACAACAGAATTAATTTTTTCTTTTTCAGAACCACAGATTTGGTAAAGCACAGAAGTCTAAAACATTTGGATCTGGGGTGGAATAGAGATGCTTTGGAGGAAATCAGCAGCCTGATCTAGTGGGAGGTGTCCCTGCCTGTGGCAGGGGGGGTGGGACTCGATGATCTTTAATGTCCCTTCCAACCCAAACTATTCTATGATTCTATGAAATGCTAGTTTGTGTATATGCTGCTCTTGATAGACAGGGAAATCCTAGTGCAAATTCCACCAAAACCAATCAGTTTTCTTGTACACGTATGTATATACACATGTATATGTATACCATGAGAGTGGTGAGGCACTAGTACGGGTTGTCCGGAGAGGTGGTGGAGGCCACATCCATGGAGACATTCAAAGCCAAGCTTGATGAGGTTCTGAACAACCTGATCTAGTGCAAGATGTCCCTGCTCACTGCAGCGGAGTTGGTCTGGATGACCTTTGAAGGTCCTTCCAAACTCACACAAAAATTATTCCTCTCAAGAGACCACAAGCAGAAGCTACAGCCAGTAATGACAGCAGAGTGCTGAACTCTTTGGTTTTGCTTTCTGTTCCCATCCAGGCATGGAATTTTTAAAATCTTCTTGGGACTGATGTGGAATTAGCATTACCACAATATTACTGATTTTCAAATATTTCTGCTTGTAAAACTTTTCTCTGAATGTTTTTTTCCACTGAACTGAACTGCAGGCTAGTGGCCTCTGACCTTTTTTAAAGTCAGGAGATATTTCGCCTAGAATAAACAAAGTAAACCTGAAGAACTCACAGTACTATTTATTTTTTTAAAGGAATTCTTGTAGTCAGGGGTCTCTTTACCACAATTATCCACTTTTGTTTCTCCTCTTAGCAAATAGCAATCGCAAGGGAAGGGGACTTGCTGACTAAAGAACGCCTCTGCTGTGGCCTCTCCATGTTTGAGGTTATCCTGACCAGGATCCGCTCCTTCTTGGACGATCCCATCTGGCGTGGGCCCCTGCCCAGCAATGGGGTGATGCACGTGGACGAGTGTGTGGAATTCCACCGCCTCTGGAGCGCCATGCAATTTGTCTACTGCATCCCCGTGGGAACGCACGAATTCACCGTTGAGTAAGTACTGCCAGCCACCCGCCATCCACAGGACTTCCCTTGTCCTCCCTGTCACTGGTGGGGGGTGGGGGCTCGAATGGAGGCGTTTGTTTGCCTGTCTGGGCTGCCGTGGCTGAGAGGAGCTTGTCATTCACAGACACAGATATTATTATATCTTTAGCAAAAATATCCCTCTATTTTAAGTGCTGATGGGATATAATGGCTGACTGCATGACAGGCAAGCCCTAGCACGCCTCCTTCAATAGCAGCCAGACCCCTGGGGGCACTGAAATAAACCAGCTGACAATCGCTGCCTGTGTTTCTGACAAGTTATTTTCCTCTCTGAATTAAGAGTGAGAGTTGAGCACTCAGAAGTTAACACGAGTTAACCAGAAACTGGAGTTTTTTGGGCTTGTTAGTTTTGATAATAGGCTTATTTTGAACAAGCAGTGAGCCGTGATGTGCTTTTCACTGAGCAGTGGTGGAGCCCGCAGCGTAGGATGTTTGCTTCTTTGCATGCCTGAAACCCAAGGGAGCAGAGTCATGTTGAATTCCCACTTTGTTTTCTTTGAAAATGTAGTTTCCTTAGAAAATTATGTGTAATGCCACTAGAGTCTAATGAGGAGTAAATCCCTCTGGAGGAACTTTACCTTGTGCAGAACTCAGAGTGGGGGTTTCTGTTGCTTTGTTAAGACTCTGTTTGCGTCTATGTAAAAAAACCTTCATTTACCAGCGATTTTGCAGTATTTTCTAGCTTAATGTCTGATATATTAATTGAGCAACTGGTCTAGTGGGAAGGTGCTTCTGCCTACAGCAGGGGGGTTGGAACTAGATGATCTGTAAGGTCCCTTCCAACTCAAACCATTCTATGATTCTGTATTTGAGAGTGATAAATACATATATTTAGCATAGTGGCTGAATCCCAAGTATTTATTGTGGATTTATTTCTGAAGATTTAGTTGACATCATGTCCTTTTTGGGTTGTGTTCCCTGTTTCAGGCAGTGCTTCGGAGATGGCTTGCACTGGGCCGGCTGCATGATCATCGTGCTTCTGGGGCAGCAGCGGCGCTTTGATGTCCTGGATTTCTGCTACCACCTGTTGAAAGTCCAAAAGCACGATGGCAAAGATGAGGTTATAAAGAATGTGGTGAGTTGAAGACATCTGTTCTGCCTTTGCAACAGTAGTAAAGACGACAGTGAATTAGAGCTTCTGTTGCTCGGGTGCTGTGCAGATGTAGCAATCTCTTTTTAGGCTGAAATGCTGAAAATGAGGGCACCAGGGGTTTTAGCAACAAAAGATTAAGGCATTAGTACTGGAGTTGGAAGACTGGTCAATGAGAATTCCCATTTCCTGAATATGGGAGGTTTTCTGAATGCTTTCCATCTCTTGTACAAGCATTCAGCCTATGACAGGGCTGCTGTGAATTGCCCTTTTTTGTGCAAAAAGCAGCACTGAAAAACTAAAATGCAGCTTGGATTTTTCGCTGTATTAGCAGGAAACATTCTGAAGGTTGATGGGAGAGAGTTTGCTGCTTCTTTGTCTACACCTTTTTATCTCCAAAGCTAATTCCCATTTCTCTGCTGTGTTTTTTTTTTAATATATTTTTAGCCTTTGAAGAAAATGGTGGAGAGAATTCGCAAGTTCCAGATTCTGAATGATGAAATAATTGCTATTTTGGACAAGTATTTGAAGTCGGGTGATGGCGAGAGCACTCCAGTGGAACACGTGCGCTGCTTCCAGCCACCTATTCATCAGTCCCTTGCCAGCAACTAAGCTTTCCACCTAACCATACTGTTTGCTCCTGTTTAGGCTAAAAGTATGAGAAAGGAGAAAAAAAGAGGAAAAAAACCCAGCCAGAAACCGTAAAGACAGTTTTAAGGAGTACTCTCATCTGCAGTTTTCATCATGCCTGTGCCATTCCAGTACTGCACTGTCCTCTTCAGTCTCCAAGCACAGTAACTGTACACAATCTATACTTATTTTTCTAGACTAAAATTTTATACAGTTTGATTAAAAAAACCAGCAACCGTACAAGATTTTTGAAATCTCTTTGCATTCCTGTCTAGAGGTGGCCATTCTAGACTGAACTGAGATGATTTCCCCCCAGTTTTCCTCCCCCCAAAGCTGTCTTTGTAACAGCTGTGGAGGATCGGAAACAGGGTTCTGTAGAAAAAGTTTTTAGAAATCAATTCCTAATTGTTTGTATTAGAGTGTTAATTGCTTAATTAGCCTTTATTAAAAAAAAAAAAAAAAAAGAGAACAAACTCTGCTGGTGCTTTGTGAATAATTTTTCCAGTCAGTTGATTGTTTTTCCTCTTTGCTATTCTCTGAGATAAGTCATTATGGAAATGAAGGCTAATTAAGGTGATTGTTTCAGTTGTTTAACACAGAGGTGTCTAACTGTATCCTGATCTTTTTAAAAGGGCAGTAGTTTGATTAGAATGGGGACTGTTTATTTTTTCCTAATGAGATCTTCTAACATAGTTTCTCCTTTGGTTGGCAATAGGTACCCATGTACCTAAACACATGTTTACAGGCAATAAGTTCTTGTTCACAAGAATCTTGATGATGGTGATCATGTGTAATCTATCCCAGTACAGTCTCTAATGATGTTAACCATGATTTACTTCTGGAAAGTATTTGTTTAATTACACTAACTGTATTATGCAAACAACATCAGTAAAATCGTTTATAAAAATTTGCAGCTGTGAAACTTGAATGTTCAGCTAAAAGTAGTCTCTCCTGCTTGCTTTACTGTTAATATTGACCCAAAACAAACATGAGTTAAGAAGGATGGAACAGACCCAGACAGATAAGGATTTTTGGGATGTGTCATTTGGTTGATTTTTCTAACAGCATGACACCAGAACCCTTTGAAAAGCCATGTTTCTCCCTTCCCTCCTGCTAGTTCAAGATTTCAGCCCATCTTTTCTCCTACTTGACTCTTCTTGGATGTCTCACAGCAACGGAATCAAGTCCAGTAACTGGTTGAAATGAGCAACTGACAGAGGAGGTGCTCAGGAGATAAGGAACGTGTAGTTAGTAAGGTGGCTGGGAACTGGCAGTTGAGAAAAGAAATTAGAACTATGAAATTTCTCTGCAACACAGATGCTAGAGACTTGCCAGCCAGTCTATAAGCAATTTTCCACCACCACAGGTTGTCCCAGGATGTCTGTGCTCAAGAGCTGCCAGTCTGGAGTGTTCCCTGGTGTGGTGAGATTGTGCATGAGGCTGCCTGCTGGGCAGCAGACAGCAGCAGGAAATAGCTGAGTTTTGTTACTCCTGCTGGTTCTAGGAT
This sequence comes from Turnix velox, assembly GCA_013400935.1. NCBI lineage: Eukaryota > Metazoa > Chordata > Aves > Charadriiformes > Turnicidae > Turnix > Turnix velox. Next base: position 35,749 of record VZTY01015105.1, read on the forward strand.
TTTCTTTAGAAAATGCTTAACAAACATGTTTCTTTTCTGTCCTTCGCAGCACTGTGCAAAGGAGATTTCTAGTCAGCTAAATTATGTTCTCCTTGCTTCAGGCTTCAATTAAGAGAATAAACAACTTTCCTAATTAGTAGAGCTAATCAATCATTGGTTTAGGGATCTCTCACACACCTAAGGCTTTGCCTTGGCACTCTGGTGCAGAAATGGCTAATGAAGACTGATTTTTGTAATTTTTTTCTTGTTTAAGAACCATTTTAAAATAACTAATCACTGTGTGAGTGAAGCAAGTTGTAATTCTTACTAGTTAGCTGACAGCAGCAAGCAGATTCATCTCTAACATCTTTAAAGCACTAAAATTAATGCATATTTATGATTGATTTATTTCCCTTTAACCTGAGCTTAAGAGAATTCAGATGTTAGGCCTATGAGATGTTTGCTTGACATTTTTCAAAGGTAGGTTACTGTTTTTTCAACAGGATTATAAGGCTTGATGGGAAGTAAAACCTCTTCACCTGCTATAAAACTATTTTCCCTACCTAAAAGGAAAAAACCAGCAAAGCACAAGAGGCCTAACGTTTTAATTATGTCATCAAACCCAATGCACTCAGAGGCCAACGTGCCTCTCACACCACAAAGTTAACAGTCTCCACCATGAGAAATTTTAACTTACTGTTTGGGTAAGTCTGTGCTTCCACAAATGACAATGCAGCTTTCAATGACTCCACAGCAGCTTAACTTCATCCCTGACACTCCCTGTGATTGTCCTTGCGTTGTGCAAGAGTTAGAGAGACACATTGCCATGACTGAGCACTGCTGATGCAATGTCCCATGAAAATCAGGTAGAAGTTCAAATCCTATTCTTGAAGTAGAATTTAAAGAACTTCTTGCTTGACCGTGCCTGATGCGGTGGCTGCGCCTGCATGTGACATGTACCAAAGGGAGGCAGCAGTTAATTCACAGTAGTGGAAATAGTTTTGTCCTAGTAATACTCTTAAATCAGACTCTTTATTAATAAAACTGAGAACTTAAAGCAGTAACTAGTTGTAGCTGTCCCAAATGATTTTAAACTTTCATAGCTACAGTCAAAAATGTTCTTATAAAACCTGTATCACCAAATGTCATATTGTGCCTTTGTAGAAATGTGCTCACTTTCTTCACCCCTTCATATTTTAAAGCAGTGACATTTTATTACAATTTTTTGGCTCTTCTAAAAAAAAAAAACGTTGAGCATCATAGCCAGTTACTACATTCCTGCAAACAAAGCTGCAATTCTGTGTGTTGCAACACGAAAGGGAACGCAGGGTGGTGCAGCAAACAAGCCAACCCAGGTCTCCTTTCCAGAAGGGGGAGTAGCTTTTCTTGGCTGCCATTAATGACTTAAATCCTTCCCCTGCATAACCTCACCTTCCTGAGCAACGAAGCTCCTCCCAGTAGGGTGGTTTGCTCAACAGCATTTTCAAAGGCTGAGTCTTGCTCAGGGTGTAGTGTTCCATTTTTCTCTTTTACAAACTGGGCCAAGCACACTTTCTGCAGCTCCTGCCATTTCTGGTCACTCAGGGTCGAGGCAAGGCAAAAGCACAAAGGATCCAAGATGACTGCAATCTTTTTTACCACCAATGCAGAAATAAAGCATTTTATTTTGATAAAATTGTAATTAGTGCAATACATCTTAAAACAGAAGGATGAAATGGAAGTATTTACACATAACTTAAGCAACACAACCAACTGTGGCCTGAGGTCATTTTAGTATTTTTTTAAAGTAAAAATAAGGCAAACAAAAACACCTTCAGTGTTCTTTATCCAAAGTAATTGAACATAAAAATTAACGATTGTCTACACATACTGTTAAAAAGTACATTGGTTTCCAGACAAGCTCAGATATTTCACTGCAGAAAAAAAAAATAAATTCAGAGTTACAGAATTGTCTTAAGTAACACATAGATATTTTCAGAAGGACGACAGGCTTCCATTTCTCCTGCCTGAGAGACTCTCAGTGGATTGTATTTCACCCAGACAGGGAGAACTTTCTTCATCATGATTAAAGCAGTCATATGTGCTCAGCAGCGTACCGTTGGCTGCTCTCTCATCTTTCCGCAGGGAGAGTGGCAGATTTGCCAGGGTGAAGTTAACATCTTTGAAGGCATGCAATAAAAAGATCCCCACAATAATTGTCAGGAAGCCACTGAAAGTTCCAATAATGTCATCGGCCGCCATGTGCTGCCACTCCTTGAAAAGGATGGCGGAACAAGTTAAAACGGAGGTTGTAAAGATCACATAGTATATTGGAGTCACTATGGAAGTGTTGAATATATCCAGAGCCCTGTTTAAGTAGTTGATCTGCGTGCTCACACACACAATAAGGCTTAGCAGCAGAATCCAAGACAAGGGGTGCTTCAGCACTGGTTTTCCTGCAAAAAGTTCTTTTATAGCGATGCCCAAGCCTTTTACACAGGAGACGGATAATGCTCCAATTACAGAGCAAATCATTATGTACACGAGAATGTTGGTTTGTCCATGACGAGGTCCCACCACAAATATGAGAATTAAAGACACAATGACAACAAGTGTTGCGAAGACCACAAACCCTGTAGATAGAGGGGGAAAGAAAAGAAAAAATAAAAACCCCCACAATCTTGTAATCTATATAGAGTAGCAAAAATATCTGGGAGGTATGCATCTTAACAATGCTGAGCTTAATTAAGCAGGCTGTTTCTTGTAACTCCTCCAACATCAAAATTGAAACAATTTTTGAGCTACCTAAAACAAAGTATAAGACTCGGGGATATTGCACTACCTTTACTGTTTGACAGGATTAGACTGTCTCCCACTCTGACTCACTGAATTGTAGCTGCCGCTGGACACTGACTTGTGTCTGAACACTTTATAGGGAGGTATGCTTTGGCAGGCTGCTACATTCATTCTCACTTTTCCAATAAGCAGGTAAATACCTTAAGGTTGCCTTTTTAGTCTCTGTGCTGGCTAAAACCTTGTGTTTAAAATTGAAGTTGTGTTTTGCAGATGTGAGTGCCTCCTCTTCCTCGTAAGCACAGGAGACAAGTCTCTAGGACCACACTTGTCAGCAGAAACCTACCGCAGTACTGTGCTTTTTTTACTTATTTATTCAGCTCAAAGTTGGTCTTAGAGTCTGCCACATTTCCATTAAAATTTATAGAAGCTGTGTTTATCCAACTGTGTTGCTGTATTTGTTTAAACTGTCATCTCAGTGGCTCACAGCAAGACACTTTGTTCAAGGCCAGACAAGTTCACTGGCATCACACAGAGCTCTCTATGGAATTACATCACACAATTCAAATCTCTATTTTGGCAACACAAAGCAGACACAGGTTTTACCTTCCAGGAGCCTGAAAGCAGAAGTAATGAAACTGTAATAAAGAAATGATGCCCTGTCAACCTTTTCCTTACCTGGATCACCTAGTTTGTGAGACATTTCATTCAATGTTTCCACTTCCTCCTCTTGTGGAGCATGAATTACCATCACAGTTGATCCCAGTATACTTAGCAAACATCCTATTTTTCCATGTAGATTAAGTTTTTCATTTAAAAAGAAAGATGAGAGAATGGCACTAAGAAAAAAAGATACACCAGAAAACATGGAATTAGTAATCCCTTATTAATTTGCTCATCAACTTAGATATTGCTTTGACTTCTAAGGGGTATTAGCATGCACAGTGTACAGCTTTGTAAATCAGTTATGGTAAATCTACTAATAAGCATTTGTTTGTAATAACTTTAATGAATTTTTATCAAGAGAGCTACTGTTAGTATCTGGTCTCTTTCCTCAGAACCCTTTTTGGTGCTGCCTCCCCCAAAACTCTGTATCTACACACTTGTAAAAATTGAAATAGCAAAAATCTTAACTACAATTATGAATTAAAATGCCACTCTTGTATTCAACATGTTTTTGAAATGCAGAAGATGACAGCTTTTCACAGATCAAGGTGTAGGACCCTTCCAGAGCATAATCACCTCACATTTGGAGAAACTTAAAGCTGCTCCTGTTGTTTATAAGCACACCTCATAGTTGAGAACAAACCACTTTTATCATAGTGACACATTTCTCAATAAATATTTCACTTCTCTCTCCAAAAGTCACACTACTGTTAGTGTTTCTTACCTTACAAGAACACTGAGAGCTCCCAAAGGAGTCACTAACGTAGCTGGTGCAAAAGCATAGGCAGCAAAGTTAGCTACTTCGCCAGCTCCCACTGCAAATCAAAAACAATTAAAAAAAGTTTATGCAACAAACTTGTGAACCAGTGCAAGTGTTCTTGCACACATGAACATGCAATAAGGCAACAATGTAAAAATCCTAATTTCATCCAACAGTAACTAGCAGTATGCCCCCTCCCCGCTATTCTATTTTAAAAACAAACCAGAAGACTACAAGAGGTATTAAAATTTATCCAGATAAATTAAAAGGTGTTTTATTTTGGTGTTGATGATGTAGTTCCTCAGCTTGACAACTTGAGTGGTGGACTTCTGCACAGAGAATTCTGCAATAGTAGGACACAGGGCAATGTATACATTGAACCACTGTTATCTGAACATAGCCATTATATAAAGAATTTAAGAAATGTTAAAGGTTCAGAAAATAGCATCCCAAATTATGCTTCCTTCTAAAGCATCCTGTATATCTAACCTCTTTTCTGCTAAGACAAAAAGCAGAATGCATATTCTAGCAAAGAGATACAGAAGACTGACACCTGCTAAGTTCCACAGCCCAAAGAGGACAGTTAAATTAATGAAAGAATTTCTGGCAGAAGGTCTATTAAAATCATGGAAGCTGCACCACTCACATCACCAAACAGCATGACCATATGCTGTAAAATCTCTGACTGTGTCCTTTTTGGTAATCATTGCTGCAACCCATGAAAGTTATTTACTCAAATTACATAATGCAGATTATATTTTATACTTACTTGAAAGAAGTCCAGCCCACCACAGCCACTCCTTAAGGTATGCATGCCCACCTTGACCTAAAATGGAAAGAATGAAAGGATGTTTGCTACATACAAATATATTAACACTGACAAACAGTAAGCCCCATTGCTGATAACATCACCAGCACACATAAAACCATTTTTGAAGCCCATGCTCTTAACAAACATGGAAAGCCTCTACTTTGGTTTTATAGTTAGAGAAGCTGAGTTTTCACATTTATGAAGTACATATGCCTTCTAAAGCCTACTTTGAAAATATTTTTAATTCTTTTGAGTTAGAAATGGCACTGATGATCATATCTGCATCACCCTGAAAAACAGGTCTTTCAACTTATTACAGTGACATGAAAAACAATTACATGAGCACTTCTTTGTGGAAACTGTGTGTGGTTTTTGTGGTTGATTACAACTACAGCCATGTGAAACATAGTCTTACTTTGCCATTCCAAACCAGGAAGCATGAATTACTTATCTCCAGATCAACCATCTTTTAGAAGCAGCGATGACAGACAGCGAATGTGAAATGCTAAGATTCAACATTCTCAATCATTTGAGAAAACAATGACACAACCATCCAAACTAAATCTCCCCTCTTCCAGTTTTAAACTATTGTCCCTTGACCCTGATAAAAAGTCTCTCTGTCTTTCTTTTAAGCTGCCTTTTACATACTGAAAGGCTGCCATAAGGTCTCCCCAGAGCCTTCACTTCTCCAGGCTGAAAAAAACCTCAAGCCTCACAGCAGAAGTGCTCCAGCCCCCTGACCACTTTTATGTTCCTCCTCTGAAAACACTCCAATAGGTCCATGTTGTTCTTATGCTGAGGACTCCGGAGCTGGACAGAGTAATCTAGGTGGGGTCTCACCAGGAGCAGATGGGCAGAATAACCTCCCTTGATCCACTACTTTTGATGCAGCCCAGGATATTATTTGCCATCTAGTCTGTGAGTGCCCACTGACCATTCACATCCAATTCCTCAGCCATCAGTAATCTCAAGTCCTTCTCAGCAGGGCCACTGTCTCCATCCTTCAGCCTGTATTGATACCAGGGGTTGCTCTGACCCAAAAGCAGGACCCTGCACCTGACCTTGTTGAACTCCATGAGGTTCACTGAGGCCTGCTCCTCAGGCCCGTTCAGGTCCCACTGGATGGAATCTCATCCGTCAGGTGTGACTTGATGCCACTGCCTATGTCATTGATGAAGATATTAAATGGTGTTGGCTTCAGCACAAATCCTTTAAGGGAAAGTACTTGTTACATACTATTATTGCGTGTGATTTTTAGTTTTCTAAACCAGCCTTTTGACACTTCTAAACATGATAAACAATCTTAAACTCACTCATACAGGGGCAGAGACATTGTTAAGCTTCCAACTGACTTAACTGATATCCAAAGCAATCCTTCAACTAGTGTCCCTAAAGGTTATTATGTGCAAACTAAATACCACGTAACACACAGTTAGGTGTATAGGACTCTGTAAAGGAAAAAACCCACCAGCTATATGTTTTAAGTTTCACATGCCTTCAAACAAACAAAAACAACAACAACAACAAAAATCAAACAAGCCCATACTATTTAGCAATATTCTGTTAAACAGCAAAACTAAGTGTCAGCAAATTTCTTAAACATTTATTTACCTGCTCTCATGGAGCCTTTCCTGGCTAAGCGGAGAAGGCCTTTCTTTTTCAGGATGAAACTTCCCCCGATGAAAATGCTGGAACTCATAGCCAACACCAGACCAATACAGAAGTCATATTTCCCCCGAGTTTGGCTCATCTCGTAAACTACTAAAGTCTGTCACATTGATCAATAAACAGTAGAACTTCTGTTACTCAATGCCAGATGATGCAACACTGAAACCTGTGAGAAATAAACATACTGAAATTAAACTGGTAGAAATATATATACCATTCAGGAAAATGTTAACAGCTCATGAGGCAGGTTCCCCTATCAATGGTCTCTGCTATGAGGGTTTCAACAGAAAAAAGGCAATCCTTGAAGCATGTGTAAACTTCAACCACAAAGCAACTAACAATTCTAAACACAGAAAAAAGAGCTTCTGGTCTGGCATATAAAAACTGAAACCCAAACAAATTGAAGTGCTTTATAAAAGTTGAGGAAGATGCAAGATTTGTTTTGATTTTCACTAAGTACATAGGCCTATGGCCAGCACAACATGTAACTGATGATACTGAGGAAACAATTACTTACACTGAAATCAGTTTGTAAGAAAGTCAGAGAACAGCCACAGCATTTCTTCCATATAAACTCACTAAAAAACAGAAAGAGAAGATTATAATGAGTTTTTAATCACAGAGTGATTTCCCTAACACTAACATGCTTGAGATGTATGGAGATACTTTTACTAAAGAACAAGGACATCTGGAACAAGAAATAAGGCACCTGTTTATTGATACATTTTACAAAGAAATCCCTGTACCTGGATGAATCATCTTTTGAGCTTAGCTACAGTAACTATGGTGAGTTTACAGTTTACAACCTTTCACACAGCACACGAAGTTTCACCTAGCCTCCAAGCATTGTTAGGCAAGACTTTCAACAACACCTCAGCAGAAGACAGCAAGTTTTTAGGCTAGAAATCAAGATTTTACAACCTCCAGCTTAACAAGAGTGGTAATTTCGGTGCATTTTTCCTCCTGTTACACACAGCAGTGAAGATATCCTGGCTTCCATTTAACACACAAAATTCTGAATGGTATATATAAAAATTGCTAAACTGAAGAGAAAAAAGGTTAAAGTACTTTCAAGGTGATTAATCTCCTGTAGTACAAACAGAAATGAAAACTATTTTTAGGCTTTGATTTCAAGACAACTGATAATTATGACAGCACTGAGAACTGATCTAAAGGAAGAAAACATCTCTAGATGAAACTTAGGTCCCCAATTATTTCCCAGATACTCATAAGCACAGCATATCACATAAGCTGCATTAACAAGACTCTGATCTAAAAAGAGACAAAGAAAAGGAGGGAAGAAAATATTGCTACTTCAGTGCTTATTAGAATGTGAATACTGAGACATAGCAGCAGTTTTCCCAAGAAGCCCTGCAATCACACTAGGAAGACACTTCAACACCAGACACCCTCCTGCATACCCAGTCTCCACCAGACAGACGCATCCACTATGAGTCCAGGACTAGATAAAATCTTATCACAGCCTCCCATGCCAGTTCACAGTTCCAGTTCCTGCACCTGCTTCCAACACTACCTTTCCCTGCACATTCTTGCTTCCAACTATCCCTGCAGATGTTCAAGGCCAGGCTCAACAGGGCTTTGTATAACCTTGCCTAGTGGGAGGTGTCCCTGTCTATGGCAGTGGGGGATTGGAGCTAGAACTTTAAGGTACCTCCAACACAAACCATTCTATGATTAATTTGCTACACACCTAAGAAAAACATAGCAGAGCTCTCCAGAAAGGTGAGCATTAAAACTGAATGCAAGCTCTTTTACTTGTGAAAGTGTAGGAAAATAGTCCCACCTAATAATTGCTCAATTTAGTACTACTCAAAATGATACAAGATTCAAAATTCTCAAATCCCCTTGATACTGGCATAGTAATTCTTAGTATCTTATTTTATAGGAAAAAAAATTGCAAGCAAATCAACTGCTAGGCTCTGCTTACATTTTCTAGTAACTTTAAAAATTAAAAACATAAGTAGATTTTCGCATAATCAAAAACATCTATCAAACAAAACAAAAAAAGATAAATCATGGGTGGAGGGGACAGACTAAAACAAGCCTCACTAGCTTGAACACAGTATTTCTCTGTTTTGAATTCAAAGTAAGACTTTTAGTTCCCTGAAGGATAAATGCATTTTTTAATGGCAGGAAAAGACACGAAGAGACTTTTGCAACTGTTCTCTCTACCATCTTTTCTAGCGGTCGCAAGTCACATTGTCCAGGTAATCAAGCTAAGAGTGCTCTTGTAGCTCTAGCTGGTGTAAAATGTGATACCGGTACAGTATCACCTGGGGGAGGTCTGCTTCTGCTGAGTTCTTCTGTTCTACCAGTATTCTCAGTAGTTGCTACTCCAGTTACATTACTAATGACTGCATTTTTACTAGTACAGCTTTTTACTGAAATAGAATTCACCACACCGGCAAAGCCACCTTATTTTTCCTTCTCCCTGGCTTGCATTGTTTCATCTATGCAAGAAAACATTTCTGACAGAGGTAAAGAGCATCATTAAGTCTCATTCTGACACCTTCCACCCACAGACTTTCAGAAACAAATGGAGAAGCACAGGCTGCTTTTTTTTTTTTTTGTGGTTAGAGGAAGAAAGTGATTGCAGAAGAATGAGAAAAAAATAGAAAAATAACAAGTAATTTTCAGAATTTTAGAAATGCCCTGAGGATGCTACACTTTGAAACCGGTAGTCCTATTCTTCCTCAAGTACCAAATATATCAAAGAGCTTTTGATTTCCAGTCATCCATTTTGTTTACTCAAATCTTAAACATTTCCTCTCTTAAATTACTGCTAGGTCTTCCCAGTTGATTTGTCCACACAGATGTGGCCAGTCCCATTTCTGCTTGGGATGACCAGTCATTCTTCCATGTATGGTTTAGGCAGATGTTTACATCTGGTGCCCATTTCTGCAGCAGTCATGGTGACCCCAACTTCCCTCTGAAGATTTGCTTCACTTTGCATACAATGCAAATGTAATTCTCTTGTGTAAAACTAATAGGTGCAGCTGCAAAGTCAAAGCTATAGCAGGTACAAGAAGTTTTACACCTCGGGGAATCAATAGTTTAATTTTAACCCCAAGACTTAGAAGAGAAACTAGTGTGTTCTTATGTTCCAGCTTTTGGGCAAGCCAAAGTTGTCCTGTTCTAGCAGCCAGGGATGCTAAACTCTAAACAGAAAAGAAGCCAGAAAAACACAGGAGTTAAAGCAAGCTGGCAGTGGTTTTAGTTGTGTCTGATGTCAAACTGCAAATGTTCTTTAATCACATTCACAGCCAATTTTAACACAGAGAATATTTCATTCATCCGAGACTACCAAGTTTCTAGAGGAATACTAGTTTGCTGCTTCGAGTTCAGAGATGAAACAAGGAGATGAGATTTTCCTATCTGCAGAACCTGCATCATCTAGAATGCCTCGAAGAACTGCCTGTGGATCATCCAGGATCATGAGTCATAACTCTCAGCATGCAACAGCACAATGACAGGCAACACAGGAAAACATCTGCTGAGCTTGAAGGTTATCAGACAGGAGGAGATGGGAGAAAAGCTTTCAGAAATAACTCTGGGACATAAGCAAGTCCAGATTGGCCACAAAATTTGTTTGCTTATTTTTGAGATGTGACAGAAAAGTATCACAAATGCCGACAAGATACAGGCTCTCTGGTCTAAAACATGAATATTTCCTTTGCCATTTGTTCAAAAGTCCTCTTCTCCCCAAAACACCACATGCAGAAGATGTTACGTTCGTTGTTANCCCAAAGCACCACATGCAGAGTGCTCAGAAGATGTTACGTTCGTTGTTAAAAATAAACTATTCAGAAACACCAGATGTGATGTAATGAGATGAAATAACATTTTATATTTAAAAGCAGATAAGCAAGAGAGAGTTTATACGGCAAAGAAAATTAGTATCACTGCCACAAGTTGTACACTGTGTAAAAGCAATAATTATAGCCAGTAAAAATATGTATGGCAGATCATTCCAACTTTGCCTAATTGGCCACTAGCTCTCAAGAGTTCAGTAGACTAATTTTTTATCCTAAAAGTAATTTAAATGTATCCTAAAATATTTAAATGCTAGAATTTCAAATTTTCTTGTCTAAAATCAGATCTTCTTAACTGTGAACAGGATGATGTCACTGAGCTAAAAAAAGACTGCAAAGGTCATTTTACTTCAACCTTTTATCACACAGAGCATCACTCACTGCTGCTCTTCATTACAGATAATTAGCCAAACTTCTCCCAGGAAGTCTCACAAATACCACAGCCATGCTTTGATGCTCTCAGGAACTCTCACGTTGTTATGACCTTCAACTAAATCTTCATTTTGAGTATCAAAACTCATTGTTAGTCCACTCTAAGTTTGAAAAAGATACAGCACCTGTTATCTTTGCACCCAGATCTTAACATTACTCTGCAAGTCAGGTGATTGGCACCCTGCGCTGTACAACCCTGGGTCCTTTCCCAATAGACCACAGGGCTATTGTCACTTCAACAACAGAATGGAAGATTATACTTCTTTTCATAGAACCCAAAATGGATGATTTCCTTAGCTCTACCTGAACAGGCACCTACTGTTGACTCAACTTCAACTTCTCCATTAGTATAACCTCTAAATTATTTTTAACAGAACTACGGTGCTCTACTGCATTTGCATAGCAAAATATTCCTGTTAAAACTATTTACTCCTGTTGAAAACATGACTTCTTTCAGAAATGTTTGTAGAAAATATTCCTCTGAGTTTATACACTTGCAACCCTTCCTCGCTCAATATCATTAATTACTTATTTGTCCTTTCAGCCAGATCACTTATATTAAATAGCACAAGATTCAGACATGAGTCACACAGAAGGATTTTTAAACAAAGGTCTGTTTTGAAAAGACATTTGTAAGAGCTACTCCAGGTACAACCATTCAGTGGTATTTTATTTTCAATTCTGCTTATTTACAGAAGCTCCACAAGAAGTTTTGTTTCTAATATGGAAATACAGCATCAAAGTAATGCCCTCCTAGTCATTACTCATCAATAAAAAAAAGTGGCTGAATCAACAAGTAGTTTTTAACAAATACATACTGAGAATTATGTGTCACATGGACTATTATGCATTTCCCTCTTCCTTTCCACAGGCATAAACCCAGAGGAAACAGCAATACTTCCTACAAACAAAAACGCCTATGTTCAGAGATGAGCCTTCTGAAATATACATACCAATTTTGTTCCAAAATCCAGAGGTGTTCACTTCTTAAGTATTTCAATGTTAGGTTTCTAAAACATAAGTTAAATCCAACATTAATTAGCATTTTAATAATCTGGCTAAAAAAAATTATATCCATCATTTCCAGATAATTTCATTTTCATACATGACAAAACATCTGTGCTTTAAAAAGGGACAGGACTTGTACTTTAAAAAACAAATAATGAAGTAATGCAATTCTAAATTTCATCTTCCTTAAGTACATTACAGTTGTTGTGTCCCTTCGCAATAATCAAATAAATCAGAGAAACTAGCTTGCACTCTAAATTACTCTTTAAAAGATAACAAGCTAAAGTGAAGTAGTACCAAATGCTTTCAGTCATTTTCTGCAATTTAAGTGCTAAGACACATATTTTACAAAAACTAATGAACTTTCAGAGGATGCTCGTATACACAACTCTTGAGCAGCAGGGAGTATCAAACCAGAAATACTCCCAGTAAACTTATTAAAATACTGAAAATAGATAACACAAGTCTTCTTTAGTTATGGCCTAACTCATGAATGTACTTTTTAAGTACAGAGAGAACACTGAAGGGACAGATGTAACACAGCATTAAGGTAAAAAAGTCACTGGTTCAAAACTTATGTCTCATCCATCTTTAAAACTGCAAGATGCAAGCACACAGTACCTGAAGATTCTGTATGTATTATTTAGCAAGAGTAGCTTCGATTTTGCACTGTAAGTCTGCTCCAATGCAGATAGTTTTCCAGCTTTGTCAAAGTCAAACGTGCATGGAAACTGCTACATGTAATTCTTCATATATTACATAGGAAACTTAATAAAAGTAATGATGTATGTGTATATATAACAACTGAGCACAAGCTCATGGCACTAGTACAAGAAATCAGAAAGCAAAACATCCACTAACAGTTCTGAAGTTGCTATTTTAAATTATGGTTAGAAATCTGCAATTAAGGTGAAGTTTATTAATAAAGCAAAAGAAGTAAACAATCGATTTTAAGAACTTGGGAGAAAACATGATGTTACACTAAAATTTTTGAACATCTTATTTTTAGTATTTGCTGTTCATATAATCTCCTACAAAACAAATATTCTTCAATGATCTTCAACTAAAAAGTAACTTAAACCGAGTGTTATTAACAAAATGGAAACTACAGCTTTGCAGGTTAAACCTGTATTGGCCACGTTTCCTAGAAGGCTATCAAAATAGACTCAAGATAGAAGCAGATGACATAGAATCATAGAACAATTTGGGTGGAAGGGACCTTCAAGATCATCTAGTTCCAACACCCCTGCCATGGGCAGGGACATCTCTCACTACATGACTTGCTCCATCCTTGCAGTACCTAGTACACTAGCTCCACACTCAGTAGGATGAATCACCAGCACAGGTTCACTCTAGCTCCACCTTTACTATTTAAGATAGCCCATTTCAAATATCAGAGAACCCGGCAAGCCAAAGTCTAACACCTAGGCATTAGTCACTGTTTTTTCCTTTGACATGACTGATACTCTATATAACCTGCTTTCTATCTGTCAGGATTATATGCTGAGAATTAGAAACTTTAACAAAAGCAGAACTGGTGAGACACTCAATTCCAAATATAATGATGTGGATCAAAAGTTTGCAATAATTTCTTATCAACCAACTTGTAAACCCTAGGTGAAAAAATCCCCCTTACTCACTTACAAAATGAGGCACATCTAAAGCATCCAGAAAGAGCCATGATGATTATGATTAAAAATAATGCCAAAAGATATTGCAGGAAAATGGAGAGAGCTGATTGGTTGAAAAAGTATTAGAAAAAATAAATTAGGAACTAAAGAGTCACATCTTGACAGTGTAACCATGAACATAAATTATCATTCTGATCTACAACGCAAAGCTAACACTGCTTTTTCCCACCTCAAACTAACACTGCCAAGGCCCTGAAGTTCAGCTGAAGATGATGTGGAACTAAAGCTGCACAACCCACAACCTCATTCCTGTGCCGAACGGAAGACAAACTGGTTTGCCTCCCCCATGAACAGCACTGACACACGCTCCACACAAAAAGGCACGACAACAGAACTCACATGGTGTAACTCGCCAGAAAGCCCTCAAAAACATCCAGATTTCTCTTTTTTTTTTTTTTCTTTCTTTCTTTTCCCCCCCATCTCGTGGCCACAGCGAGTTGCTCCACTATGCAGAAACCAGGGAGGCTAAAGTCTCCCCGTGGCCTTCTACAAACAGTTTCCACTGTCAGAGGCCCCGACAGACACGCAACCCCTACCCACGGGAGGCACGGCTCGCCCCGGCCTGCTCGTTCCTCACCTCAGCGAGAGGGAGCCCAGGCAGGGAAGAAGGACGGGAGACACCCCAGTACCGGCGCTCCCAGACAGCCATCAGGAGGCCGGGCACAGCCGTGGTCCCTGGGCGGCTGGGCTCCTCCTGGCGACAAGGCCGCCCCCAGCAGCCGGGCTCTCTGTCCGGCTGAGGGGCCGCAGGCACCGCCACCCCGCTCTCACCAAAACGGCCCTGATCGTCCCCAAGCACCGCCCTACCCACGCCCTCCGAGGGGCCGGCCATGCCCGCCCCCGCCCCTCAGCCAGCCCCCGCTACAGGCAGCGCCCCCTCCTCTCCCTTTCCCTTCCCCGGTTACCTGCGCTCACCGCCCCTCACATCCCCGCCGGGAGCGGCCCCGCCGCCGCCAGAGGACAAAGAGGAGGAGAGGGGGGCGGGGGAGGCCGGAGCGGGCGGTGGGAGGAGGGGCCGGTGCCCGTGCGCTCCACC
>VZTY01015105.1:50419-67948 GCA_013400935.1 Turnix velox
GCTCCACCGCCATGAGGGGAAGGGACAGGGGACAGGGAACCGGCGACGGGCAACAGCAGCAGCAAGAGAGAGGGCAAGCGGAGTCCCGGGCCCGACCGCCCCTCACCGCTGGTTCCGGCAGCGCCCGCCGGAAGGGGCGCGGCCTGGCCCAGAGGGAGGCGGGGCGGGTCACGTGCCACTCCCTCGCCACCGCCGTTAACGGCCAGCCAACCGCCTTCCCACAGCGCCCCTCAGCGGCTCGCTTGGGAATCTCCCTCCGCGGCGGAGCCACCAGGTCCTCGGGGAAACGCACGTTGTGGAAGCGGGTCCGCCATCAGATTCAGCGTCGGTTTCGGCCCGTCACGGGTGGTGGGCATCTCCTCCCAGCACTCCGGTTCCCGGCAGCCGGTCTTCCTCGCTTCCCCAGGTACGCCTGGCAAAACCCATCCTACCCAGTTTTCACTAGGTAGGCACCAATAGCCAAGACAGTTTAAAGGGGCTAAAGAAACTAAAGACCTTGTGATGGTGCCATAAACATATATATTCCTTAGTTAGAGTATTACTGAAAAGACGACACCTGAAAATACTAACTTTACTTCGTTTAAGCGTTACAGAGTTTCTGTGGGACTTAAGCCAATAGGTCCTAGTCCTCCTCTTCATGTTTCTTCAACTGCTAGTTCTGCAGAAACTACCAAAATACTACTTTTTTTAAGAGATCTCAATTTCACACAAATTATTTGCAAGGCAAGGCAAGGACATGAGTCTTCTCCTATGAGGACAGGCTGAGAGAGTTGGGGCTGTTCATCCTGGAGAAGAGGAGGCTCCAGGAAGGGGTTGTAGCAGCCTACCGGTACCTGAAGGGGGATCGACCTACAGGAAAGCTGGAGAGGGACTTTTTCCAAGGTCATGTAGTAACAGGACAGGAGAGGATTTAACCTGGAAGGGGGTTGAATTAGCTTAGAAATTCGGAAGGTATTCTTTACTGAGAGGGTAGTGAGACTGGAACAAACTGTCCTGAAAGCTTGTCGATGCCCTATTCCTGGAGATGTTCAAAGCCAGGCTGGAAGGGGTTTTGAGCAACTTGGTCTGGTGGGAGGTGTCCCTGCCCCTGGCTGAGAAGTTGGAACTAGATGATATTTAAGGTCCTTTCCAAACCAAACCATTCCATGATTAAATCTTTAGTTCAAGGCTAGGGACTATGATCAGTAACAGAAAATAGTCAAAGCATCTCTCAACAATTTACAACAGCATAGTATTTCAGGAATGTTTGTAGAGTATTTGGAAATAACTCCAAATACCAGAACACGGTAGCCTGCCTAACCCATTTTTGTAGGGTAATCGAGCAGCACAAACCATCTTTTCACTCATTTTCTCACAAGAGGTCAGTTTGTGTAGGTACTTAGGCAAGCCTATGTATGGTATTTTTCAAGGTACAGTGGTATGTATGAGATGCTTACACATGTAGTAAAGTTAAAAAGGACAAAGTACAAAAATGCCACCCACACAGCCTCAGGAAACATTAGTACCTTGTGTTGCATGCCAGCAGACCCTGATGTGATTTCCAGCCACATTGAGGCAGTGATGGGATTGTGATGAAATCCACCACACACTGGCTACTCAGAGCTCTTCCCTGGGTGGAATGGTAACATCTGGCTGTTTTAAAGCATCATCCCACTAGGGTGACAAAGCCACTGAGCTCTGTGCCTGGCAGAACATCGATCAGGGACTTGGACAGCTGCAAGAATGTTTCTGGTGGCCACATCCCTGCTGCGTTTGGTTGATGGTGATTCTTGTCAGTGTTAAGTTGATGGAAGGAATTGTTGATCTTAGAGGTCCCTTCCAACCTGGACAATTCTGTGATTCAACACTGGCAGCTGAGTAAAACAAAGAAGCCATGTCTGCAAGTATACAACAGTTGCACTGTCCCTTAAAGGACTCTGCTTAAAACTTAAGATCTTAAAAGAAACATCAGAAAAAATACGATGGTATTTTTTCCAGATTCTGGTCTACCCATATGAACTATGTGGGTGAGATACATTTGCTCAGGACTGTTTATACCCCAGACTTTCTATAGTGGAGACATAAATAACATACTTGCTTTTACCACAATGCAACTATAGAGGCCTATCTTCAGAGATGCACAAAAAGAAAACAGAGTTTGATCTGAAAATACATACTCCTTTTTCCATTTACTTAAAGATCAGAGATGCATAAAGTCACATCCTCTGATAAACAAGCATAAAGCCTGAAACTATTCTTAATCCTAAATCCCACAATTAAAAACAACAAAACCCAAACTAAACATACGATTCCCCCCCCAAACATGCCTAAAAATCATGTATTAGCTAGTACTTGAACAAGGAACTAGGAATTACAGATAAAGCATTAGGGGCAACCATTGTGATTTTTCCAAGTGATTCTTTCTGTGGGAGGCTCATGTGACAGTAAATTAGACTGGTAACACAGACTTCCTTACAGCTGTTGCTTCTTGATTCATACCCAACCGTGGAGTGGCATATCTTGAAATAAAAGCTCTAGCAAGCAGCCAGCATACAACAGTGCATGAACAGAACACACAGTGATGACCCTTAAGAAACAGTTTAAAGTGTCCCAGCCTGCAATAAACATTTCTACTATAGATCATTTACCTGTCAGCCAACTTAAGCACAATGAAAGGATTTAGTCTGAAGCATACTGGTAGGCACCTCTATAGGACAGCTGAGCCCTTCATGTGGCAACTGATCTGAACACCCAAAAGAAAAAAAATCTGCTATTCTCAGTAAAAGCAAGGCTGCTATTTTATTGAAGACCAATGGAAATACTTTGGCTTAGGAACTGAGATCAGGCTGTACAGTAGCTAGATGTGTGGGAAACTGATTAATGTCCCTCATTTAATAAAGAGTCAGGAAGTAAGCATTGAGCTAGAAAGAAATCATTTATTTCAAAACAATACAGGTTAATAAATAGATTAGTTATAAGAAAACTTAATAAATAGCCTTTTATAATTTACACAAGGCAAATACAACATGCCTATAACTATTTCTTAAAAAGCAAAGAGAGTAAGCTTGACTTGTAAGCCATTAACAAATCTATATATACATTATTTGGAAGCTAATAAAATAAACTGTTTTTATGTAATCTGTAGTAACTATATTGCAATAGCATTGAAGCAACCAAACCTGACACTGTATGTTTGTTGCCATCCACCTTTTCCCTCTATCCCACTAGAACTATTTTTAACATTCCAGAAAAAAAAAGAGTAGTCAGTTACAATGAAAAAAAGTAAGTTCCACAGTTGAAAAAGGAATTAACTTAAAAATACTTCTTTTGTGTAATATTTTCTCTGTAGAGCAACTGTCAGGGGAGGGAGGGGCAAGAACAGAACAACAAAAAAATATTTGCAGCGTTTAAAAAAGATTTCTTAATCTGGAGCATTTCAACACTGCTGTCTGAAACACTTGGCCACTAGGAATAATAACTGCTGACATTGTTGGTATCTAACATGTTGCACACTAAAATTCTGCATCACTTAAGCCCGTACTTAATAGCACCAAAGAATTATTACAAAGACTAATGTCTGTAAAGAAAAAATAGCAGATAAACATTTGAGAACATTTAACAGCAAAACTTCAGCAGTTACACTATTTCAAGACAATTGATGGTGATTGTATAATCCTTGATGTTTCTGAAACAAGGTGAGAAGGGTAGAACATGCAAACAACAGCCCACTTTAAAAATCCCGTATTTAGTAACTCCAAATCTTTCTTCACATACAAAGCCTCTATTTTTAAATAAACAAGAACGCTAAACCTCAGATACTAGTTTTTCAACAAATAAAATCCAGTGTTTTCATTTTTCAATGCTAGCTGCTTCAGAAAAATACCTAATTTCAATATAAACTGAGATTATTGATAGGAAGCCTCAGTCGTCAAACTGTAAATAACAGTTACAGCTCACTAATAAATAGGCTCTATTTACACATACAGAGTCCTGGAAAATCAATACAGCAGATAACTCTCTTAGATTCTTTTTTACATAATTACTTAAGGTGTAACAAATTTTTTTTGGTTGTATCAAAAAGATTTCTATTCTCCTACTGAATATTTGAGGGTTTTTTGTATTTGACACCTAATAAAGATCATGACTGACACATGTGAATCCTCCATATACTGAAGGGATAAAATGATCAAAGAGCTATCTTCAAGTGACTGCCAAGGAAATGCATTTAACAAGTCTAACGGAAGCCAGATATATAGGGTGAAACACCTTTCAGGTAGCTCTGAATTTAATTCAAATTATCCCATCACTATAACGAGTCCTCTTTTGGTATGTGTAGCCTCTCCCACTTCTACTTTGCAATCAGAACTTAAACTCATCTGGCTTGTAGCTATCAATAGATGTTATGCAAAGAGAAGGTGAAAAGGGCAGACTCATGCAGGACACCAAAGCTCAGGAGACAACTATGCACGTTTGCTCCCTGAGATGATGGAATTCAAATATCTGTCTAATTCAAAGTTATTACTTGTCAAAGGAGCGCGGGAAGGGGGGAAAAAAAAAAGGATGGAATGGCTAAAATGTAACTTCAATAGTGCCTCCTTTCAAATCAGAAAAGCAACAGGTTTCATAAAGGCAGGCCAGCTAGAACAAGAGTGTGGGATGGAGTGGGGAAGAACCATACCAACAGTGACAAAAGAAAGTGTTAATACATTTTTAAGTGACAAAAGAAAATGTTAATACATTTTAAAGTTAGAACTGAACCAGATCCAGGTACAGCAGAACTCAACACTGCTGCATACTGAACAAAGTAGCAAAAACAAAAGTTTCTGTTATTTAGCATTCGTGTTGTAAAAGGCTGCAGATATAACTGATGTGCAAGGCCACAAGAATTTCTTTCACTTTATGTGCTTGCTGGCTTTTGACATCTGTTTTAAACAAGGTTAACTAGGCATCTCTAGAAAGCTCATCACAGATGAGGAGCAGCTGGGGAGAAGAGAGGAAACCTATGCAGACATTTTCCAGCTGCAAGGATGGTCAGAAGACCACAGAACACAGCTGGTGCTTTATTCTTACTCTGCATAGCGAGTGGTTATCAACTTGTGTGTGTGGTGCAGAAAATGGTGATGTTTAGACAAGACACTCAAATTATTCTAGACCTAATGTTTACTAAAAATTTGCATATGCAGCTAAGATAATAGGATAGGCACTTTCTAAATAAATAGGAATGAACTTTGAAACAAAACAAGACAAATACAACCAAAGGAGGACTAAGAATAGACCTAAGTCAATTCCATTTTAACCTAAAAATTTTCATAGAAGATTGAAGGCTAGTACAAAAACAACATGCAAGTCACGAACTCGGAATTTGAATTTTGAAGACAACTTGACTGCTTCAGAAGACAGCTAACATTTTAAAAATTAGGTCACTACAGGTCTCATAACCTACCTACAGTTCTACTTTCAATTACAAAAAAAGAATTAAGATGACAAAATGCACCTGTTTTCTGACAACCAGGATACCATCTTGCAATCAACAATAAATAGAGGTTAGTTCTAACCAGCTTTCACAGCCCAATTCCCCTCATTTAAAATTCACAAACTTTCTAGAAACCAGATACAAGATTTTAAAATTCATGAAGATGGTCTTTTCTCGGCTAGTATTCACCAAGATTGGCAACTTCTATGCTGGCCTATAACAAACCTGCATTTCTGCCAACTTGAGAGACATTCCCCTCTAGTTTGGAGTTATAAAAGAAGCTTCCAAACAACATAGTGGGGCTTTTACTGCCTCAGAATAGTCCCTTCAGAGTACTAAATCTTTAGGATTCACTGCTCATTATTATTGCTGATATCGGAAGGGCATGTAACATTCCTTTTAAATGAAAGTGAAGGCCAATTTTTAAGGTAACATTATGATCATAAATGTGGACAGTATTACTCTCCATTAATCAGCATCCACATTCCTGTCAACCAGCCCCAAAGCTACATTCACGATTTTTTGATAAAATGTCAGCAACTTTTTCAAATGTTGTGTCATAATCACATTAGTATTTTTGTTTGCTTCAAGAGACATCCTGAACACTGTACTCTTCCATTTTTGTACTTCAATGGAAACCAACATTCAATTCATTAATTTTCAAGCTTTCCTTAGAAATTTTTCACTTGTATCTTTTAACTACCAAGTGTAAACAAAACATGAAAATTAATTCTGTCTTTGCTGTACCAATATTCTGTAAATGGTTTAAAATGGATAGAATCATTCCAATCTTTGCTTATGTTCTTTGTACTAGTCAAAATATTATTGCTGAGCTGTTTGTATAGGTCAAAATTTACTGGATCTGAATGTATATCCATGTTAGGAATTTGAAATTTGGCTCTCCGAATGCCAGTGCTTTTTCAGTCTTGAACCTCATTTTGCCACATTACAAGAGGATCAGACCATCTTTTTATGAGCTATGAGGAATCTCATGCACTTGTCTCTCTCATTCTTTTTTGTGGTTGCTGCTTATTAGATACTTTGCAAAACCATTTCCTGGATTTAGTCACTTAACTAGAACAAAGGTATGCTGTTATGCTTTGAACAGTCCTCTCATTTCCTGTTAGGACTATAGATTTTTCAGAAGCTGTCAAGGCATCTAAGGGTTTCAGTTCAGGTTTGTAAATTCTTCCAAAAACACGCAGTTCCTTTTGGATGCTTTAAGTATTTAGAATTTGGATACAGCCTAATACTATAGAGAGAGAAATTGAATTAAACCAGTATAGGCCATCTGAAACAGATACATTCACATTTATGCAGTGTTTTTGGATTACAAAGGCACTGAAATAGTTCTGCTTACAAATAAGCCACCATATAGGCAATGAGTCTGTGCATCATTTCTACATCTCTTCAGTCTTTTTGTCTGCTCCCAAATAAAAACTCTCAGATGAATGCACTATGTCTTAATGCACATAAGTTACAAAGAAAAATGCATACCTGGACACTACCATCAGCTGATAAGTAATTAGTGAAAGGTTTTTAAGGGTCCAGTGTTCTGTATAAAGAATTCAATTTAAAATTCCCCAGTGTCTTCACCGCATGGCAGAGCAAGTTGCCAAGACAGTCAATAAAAAAGACAAATCTGCAGTCTGTGGGTCAACCAACATTTATCTTAGAATTCACAGCCTTGTCGGTGAACACATTGCTATATAGAGATTAACAAATTGTTCTGCTCACTTCCTCCCCCCCTACCCCCCAATATTTGAAGATATACGTCACTAATGAAAGGTGTCAGATTGAGTGCATTGCATTAGAAACTGATGCTGTCCGCCACAGGAAAAGTACCTCAGAAGCCACAAAACAAGCTTTCCTACACAGGTCTGTCAAAACATGCCTGATCTTTTCTGATGGTTACCTTTTACAATAAGGAAATACATCGGTCTCCATGCTAACTCAATCAGTGGTTCCAATTAAGGTAATTTATTGTGTTGAGTGGGGTACATGGACAGCTGTTCCTTTGAAACTGGATGGAGATTTCCAATTCATTTCACGTAGGCCACCAACTCGTCAGAGGGTAACTACCAACCTGAATCATATTTGAATCAGTGACCTAGAAATGAAAGGCTCTGCATCCTTCCCTGAGCCATCCAGTTTCCCCTCAAAAAATATATTTTAATCTGTCTTCATATTAGGTTTATTTAAATCTCCAATATTGAAGTTGAATTCCTTGAAGACTTGTATAAGAACAATTCCAATAGATACTGTGGTGAATCCACAAGCCATTCCCAAGAAATCTACTACTCCTACATTACTCCATTCCCTGAAAAGGATGGCTGAAGCTAGCAGGACTAGAGTGGTAAACACGACATAGTAGATGGCACCAAACACAGAGGAGTCAAAACATTCCAGTGCCTTATTGATGTATCTGAACTGAATGATAATGCTACATCCTAATACTGCCAGAAGTACTAGACAGAGGTACAGAGCCCTTTGACTCGAGGGGTTGTTGTGAAAGATATCTTGAGCAGCCAGCCCAATGCCTTTTGTACTGGGAACAGTAAAACTGCCCAGCAGAGAACAAATACTGATGTAAACCATTATATTGGTAGGTCCATGAGCTGGAGCTATCCAGAAGATAAGCAGCAGAAGCATTAGCAGCACTATGCAGAGATAACCCACGAAAACTGGAAAACAAAAAGAAAACAAGACAATAGCAGGGTGAGAACTCCTGGTCTTTGAAAGATTTTAGCAGGCAAATCATGTCATATGGTGTACTTCATGATTATGATCTGTTGTTGAATATAGATCCAGATCACTGAGCTTTTAGAGATGATGGGGGCATCTGCAATTGATTATGCTGTCATGTTTCTTGTGTAAAACAGATCATCATGTATTAAGATACACACTGTTGCACATTTGAACTTGATATGGGTTTTGTTTTTTATTTTTCCTTTTCCACCAGTGTCGTACTTTTTAAACTCCCCTGTGACAGATAGGAGTGATGGCATCTCATTCTGATCAGTTCTATAAAGCAAGATGAGTGGGGAGAGGTGGAAGAACTGGGTAGCTGTATCATTTACATTACAGCATAAGAATACAGATTAGACCAATGAAAAACATTTCATGCTTTACAGTTTTAAAGAAATATATTTCAAATTCAGTCTGTTCTGGCTGAACTGGTAAAATTAAACCAGGATGTTTGTTTTCTGTTCTGTTTGCATTTTTTTTGGATAGATGATGTTGTTAGGTTTGAGTTTCTCTCACTTAAGGCATTTGAAGGAAATAACAGTTGTCAGTTTAACTCTTATGCAAGTAAAATAAAAGGGTTTGGCACTTATTAACACTAGAAGGTGTCTCCAGGGCAGTCTCTGTGAGGAAGAGCAGGTATATGTCTCAACAGGGTATTTCTATACATCTTTATTATGCAAAGCAAACAGCTCAGAACATAACTCATAATGCAATAATAGTAATAGAAGACAATCAGCATTATTTTTGTTTTGTATAAAACAAATTGCTATCCTATAATCAAGTCTTTCTTCTCTAAATATCAAGACATACTTTTTCATCATTTCAGAGAATTACAAATTCAAATGGCCATTGTTCCAGGCTTGCTGTGCAGAATAATATTTTCAAAAGTACCCATATTTTCCTTTCTCCACACATGTATTAACAAATCTGATGAGTTCTAAGTACAGCAATACACAGTTTTACCATACACAAGCTGTACCGGTTTGCCTCTAGTCATGTCACGGTTTCTCCAGAAGTCAATTTTTCTACCTGATAGAAGTGGTAAGCCTCTTCCTCCTCTGTGCTCTTGATCAATCCCACAGAATCATTACAAGTTAATAAAAGAACAAAGTACCTGGATTTGTAAGCTTCTCTTCAAGCTCAGCCTGAGTCGTTACACTCTCTGACTTTGGGGAATGGATGATGAGAACAACAGATCCCGCGCAGCTCAGCAAACAGCCCAGCTTGCCAAGAATGTTCAGTTTTTCTTTCAGTAAGTAAGAAGCTAAAATGGACCTTTCACAAAGAGGAAGAAAATTAAGAGTTTGACTGCATCCTTTGAATAATGCTGCAGCAGTTATGTGCCATGTGAATTCCCCTCTTAAAGGAATAGTATCAAATGTTTCTGGATATTCCACCAAAGTAAGTAAAAATGCATTTCTGACTTATCTTAGGAAAAACTCATCTAGTCTCTTCCTTGATGTTTCATTCCAGGAAAAAAAAAGCCCTGAATAATCAAAAAATAAAAAAACCTACCAACCATAACATCCCCCAAAACCACCATCACATCACCACCAGACATATGGCACCTGAGTCAGGTATTAATAATTTGGTGACCTGTCACAAAGCCTCATTTTTTTAGGTGCCATGCAGTCATGAGATAAAAGTGGCCTTTGGTTACATAGATCACAGGTCTCAGGCTCAGACACATCGCTGACAGAAATACACAAACTTATGTGGCCTAGGATAAAATAAATAATAGGCGTGCTGCATAGAGTATAAAACTAAAGACAAAACAATTTACACTCTGTAGTAGAGAAACAGTGCAGTCAGACACACAACTCAGCAGACAGCAACAGGCAGAAGAAAAATCACAGCTTTGTTTTTAAATAACTGTACTTTTTCATAGCAGTTTCACAATTGTAGTTTAACTATTCACAAAACATTTAGTCACAAACTAGACTCCTTTTAGGAGCAGTCCTGGGTTTTTTGTGTTCCCCCCTCCCCTCCTCCTCGAATGTACATAACATTCAGGAATCTGTGGGCATGCATATGAAAGGGACTTCAGGAGAAGGGGCCAAATGCAATTAAATGAAAACCAGCATCAAAACCCACATGTGGGCTGTGGATAGCAGGGGAGAAAAAGAATTGAGACAAAAGGAAAGATCTGCACAGTAAGGGAACTGTGAATAAGAGAATAGGTAGAAGAGTCCAGAATAATCACAGTGAAGGGAAAAAAAAAAAAAAGGAAAAAAAAGAAGAGTCTGTTTATCTGTTCAGAACATAGTGACAGTTAAAACAGAAGATACTCAGGAACCCTTTCTTTAGCACTGTCCCCACACCCTCCCCCTAACTTTGCTGGTGAAAGCAGGAATAGGTGACACATCATTAGCACCCATAAGCCTGACTTCTTCTCAGTGGACCTTCAGTGACCACTGAGTCTATCTGACATTTTAAGCGGAAACAGCATTCATATAAGAACAAGAAAAGCAAACTCTTACCCAAATGGAACGCCAAGAGCTCCCAAGGGTGTCACTAGCACAGTTGGGACTGCAGTGTAGGCCAAGAAATTCCCTATTTGACCCAGAGCCACTGTCAAGAGAACCAGAAATAAGCCTTTAAATCCCTTTGTAAAAACAACTAATGAAAACTTACCCAATACTGTTTTGAAAAGATGGAAAACAGATGTTGCAGATTTGCTTAGCTCTGTTAATTCTGCACTTTAAACAAAACTGATGGAATTTTTCTGTAGTTTTAAATTGTTTTTAATATAGGATTTATTTTTATCACACAAGAGGGCACAGTAAACTAGCACACTTTCGGCTTCTCTTAGTTGCATATAAACAAGACTATTAGTAATTATACTCAAATATTTCTATGAGGAAAGCCAAAAGAATATAGAACCCATGTGAATACATACAACACAAACACACTTGGTTACAGTTCCTAGCAGCAGTGATACTTTTTTGTGGGGGAAATCAGGACAGTACAGAGTAATCTAATAATCAGATACAAAGCACATAAAGGCTCTTCAATACATAGTAGATCACATAAAATCTTAACAGCTCTACTGACATCAAAAGTTATTCCTGATCATGACAAAAAGAAGAGATCCCAGACAAATCCCAATAGCAGCCTCACCATCTTGTTTTTTCTTTCCCCTAACAGAAGCAAATCCCAAGATGTACCACCCTATTGCAGATCACAGCTGTGATAAACAGTCCTTGTGTTCAAGTCTTCAGTTAAAAAAAGTTGGATGGCAAGTTGGTTTTGCAAGTGCTGGCAAGTTTCTAATCAGGCAATGTGAGGCCTGCATAGTTACTGGGTCTGTGGCAACTGGCAAAAATCCTGAGATTGAACACGAATTGCACCCAGTTCAAATTTCCAGTTGATTTTAAGAGACATTATCAGCATTTAAAAACATTTCAAGAATCCAACTAGTCTTTATGCTCAGGCTGGCGTGGCTTTCAACTATCAAATAGCATTACCATCATCCAGTTCTTCACATCTGCAAAGGTCTGTGCAAGCATTAATTCATTTACCCAAAATTAGCTCACATATCAGTAGAGCCAAAGATCTGTGTAGCCTACAGGAAACAATACAGGAGACAAACTTGCAAAACTGCAGAGCATGGCAAAATTACACTAATTCAATTCACTGAGGTTTTCTCCAGGTGTGAGAGTGAGCCAGATATAATAATGAGCAGTAATTTCTATAGTTAGTGGTCTCCCTGCCCCTGGGAACTGAGTAACTCTGTGATCTGCCTTGGCTTTGGTTTCCAGCAGATGTATGAAGCAACTTTGGCATTATCTTCAAGACATCCAAAGGCACTGGGACAGATCTTGCACAGAGAATGGGGCACAGCTGGCACACTGTTTCTGCAGTCTGCGTGCATTTCCAAGTGACTCTGCCAAAAAGTTGCTTTTCTTTTGGAGGTCAGATGCCTTAATTTTCTGCTGGAAGAACCCTTAACAGATGGCACCAGCATTGATCCATAACTTAGATCTCTGAAGCTTCAGGCAAATTGCATGCATTGTAAGACAATTTCAGTATCACCATGAAGCAATGGTAGCAGTCCTTACCAGCAACAGCAGCAGACCAGGACTAACTGACATCAAGTGGAAAAAAAGAAAAACAAAACAAAAACCTGAACTCAGTAACTGTTACCATCTACCTCATGTTGAGGACCTTTGCTACCAATCTGCCCAGTTGCCTCTGCAGAGAGATTCCTCTCTGGATATATCAATGCTGTAAATCAAGACATGGCTTCAGTTCTTAAAGGCACATCAAGCTCTAAACTTGCTAAAGGACTACCAAGACCCCGAAGTTACTGCATCACAATGCCTGATGCACACAGACACATCTGCACTAGCTAGAGGACTAGGAGTAGATCCCTACAACACAAGATGTCTGTTCTACATGTGTCAGAGGTTTCATTACAGACTAACTTCAGATTGATCCTACACACTGAAATTCTGTTTGCAGAATGCATTAGGCATGTTCCTAGACAGCATCTTCCAACTTCATTTCATCTTAAAGTCCAGGTCAGGAGATCCAACGGAGCCAATCCATGCTCAATCCATGGAGACAAACAAGAAATTCACTTCACAGGTGTGTTCCCTGTCTGCAATAAAATGCTAACGTAGATGCATTCACTATAAAAAACAGCCACATCTATGCTATCAAAACCTGCACTGAAACAAATAAATTAGACAATTAATGAATCTAATGCTCATTGAAATACCTGCAACGCATGCTGCAATAACTCTTTTGACTACAGTGTGAGAAAAAGTCCCTTAGCAGAACATGTGGGCCTTCCTTGGAAGCAAAATCTTGAGGTCCTGCAGTGGATCGCAAGGTCCCAGACTGGTGAGGCAGTGTTGTGCTGAGTCAGCATGCCAACACAGAAACGCTTGTTCACCACCTGAACACATTTTGTAGAAACAAGTTGCCAGAATTTATGTGGGGTTTGTTAAGCAACCAAACTGTGAATACCCTGCTTGAGAAAATGATGTTAGCTGGTTATCACTTCACCCAGATAATTGCTAACACCCCAAGTATCACATTTCTCTGCATCGCACCTGGCCCTTGCTATTGCTGTTCATGGCTCCCTTCCAATTCCAAACGTATAGTAAAGCAATCCTATCCTAAAGCAATTCTTCCCTTGTTTCCTTCGTAGACTTACTGAGGCTTTGTTTTGAAATACCTGCACCAAGCTACTGGACAAAAGCCAACTGATACCATTTCCTTCAGTTAATCTGCCTTCACTCAATTCAGCCAGCTCTTTTAAGCATGAAATAGTTTTCTCTGATTCACCAAGATAAACTCCTGTAATAAAACTTCTCTTATTTTAACTCCTTCTGTTTGGGGGAGATTCCAGACAAGAGTCTCATGAGTATTAATAATGATTAATCTACAGATTTACTGCTGTTCAGGCAGTAGAGATCCTGGAAGAGGAAGCCAACAGGTTAAATTAGCAGAGGACTTTCCTCCAAAGCTCTGCTGGCTTCTACACTTCTTGTGAACTTTGTTCTTCAAATCTATCAGTTCATGTTCCTTTTGCATGGCTTGAAGACAAAACCAGAGACTTACCTGACTGCTATGAAACAAGGGGCACAACTGGACTTGTATAGTTCTCAGAAATGGGACCAGAACATTTCACAAAAGGCTAGTTCAAAGTCTAAAAGCAGGGTCTGACTTTAAACTAGAATTAGGGCTGAACTGCAAGAGGAGAAAGCTAACTCCTCCCTGTGGTCTGGATTCACATCAGAGAGTGAACTTGGCCTGAGCAGAGTTTATAAAGAAACCAAGGGTGAAATTACACCGATCTCATATCAGCACCACACAAGGCTTCACATTAATCTTGTGGATTAAAAGCAAAACTGAAACTGTATCAGTCAAACTAGAAATCAAAAAGGATTTTTCTTTTTTTAATCAAGGCTGGCTAAGTGCTTTCTGATCTAAAATATAACATGTGCTCAATGAGCCCTTTTGTGCAGAGCAGAGCTTTTATTAAAAGCTGAGCAGACCAGCACCATCCAGAGACACAAACCATGCACTTGGGAGTCAGAGCAGTACGTGGCTGCTAAGAGCTGCAAGTACCAAGCCGTTTGTACATCTGGAAAGATATCCAACTTGGGATTGTCCCAGTTCTTTGTCTTCTCAAACACTGTCAGATACAAAGAGTTTAGTAAAGGTGGCATACTTCTGTGGGATAGGATTTTTGTATTAAGTGACTGTGAGATTCAAGAGGAGAACCCAGATTTCACGATGTCTCATTTCAACATCTAACCACAACTCCCTTAAAAAAAAATAAAAATCAAACCTTTTAAGATACTTACTTGCAATTGTGCCAGACCACCATACTATATCTGTTAAGTACGAAGTACCTGAAAGAGGAAGTATAGGAAGATGTATTAGATGAAATAGCAAAATTGGAACTATGAAGTAGAATAATTACACCTACTAAGGATCTTCACATTAACCCTGCTCTTCAAGGTAAATAAGTGGGAGGAAAAGAAGAGAGATGGTGCTTGGATTTGGCCCAAGTGTCCAAGGTGGATCTTAAGCAAACATATTCATTAGAAGTTCTGCTTTCCAGTAGAGTAGCTATAGGACACTAACAATCTTTTATTAGAAAAGCATTCAAAATGTCATCAAATGCTTCCAAGGGTGTCACTGAAACAAACATGTTAGAACCACTACTAGGACAATGGAAACTTACTGAGACAAAACATAATTTGGATGAATTAGTTTGCTAATCCAGCCTCAGTGAAATTGTACCAGAGGAACTGTTTTGGCATGCAGTTTTGGCAGTACCCTAAGTATGGGCCAATCCTCCTGCTTTTATGCATTAATAAGTGCTACAACCAAAGCCTCTGAATTCCTGACATACCACCACATTTCAAAGAGAGGAGTAAAATCTCTATGTTGTCCCTTAGTGTCTCCTAAACTCAAGGATGATTATTTTCCCTGACAGATTATAGGCTCTTGCTTTGGGATGTGACGGGGAAGCCTGTGCACCACATTTTATCAGTCCTGCTTCTGTACAACACTAAGGCTAATGACTGCTTATAAAACTAAAGTCTGGTCTCCCCCGAGCATGACCTTGACATCACATTATGCTCTCACATTCCACTCCTCTTTCTAGCAATTCAGCTCCACATTTACTCTGGAAGATGCTCTCTCAAGACTTGTGGGAACAATAGGTGATGTTATACCCACTCCAAGATCCAAAGTGAAAGAAAAACAGAGTAATCTAAAACTATGAAGGCATATAAATATCAAATGCTTGAAAATCACACTATATAGTTGAAATTAAATGAAAAATGACTAATGAAAATGCCCAGCTTTAGAGTGGGTGTAGTAATTTTTTCAAGCTTTTGTTATTGCATATAAACTAAAAACATTGTTGGGGGCACAAATTATAGAAAATATTGACTCAAATAAGATATTTGTCACCCGCTCCTGTTTCTAACTAGGCAAGGATTACTAATTGCATTGATATTGTATTATTGATTCAACAAAGAAGATAGAAATGACTTGAAATGCCTCCTTGTTAATTATACAACACCTACTGAAGTCGATGGAAAAAAGACATCATCTTACACTGAGGATCTCTGGCTTGCAGCTCCAACAGCTAGATGCAAGGCTGAACCACTTGCTCCATGAGGTTTGATAGAGAGAAAAGCCTGGGTATTGGCCTGAGTGTCTCCAAACTGAGCACAGCAATAGGAAATACTATGAATTGCTCACCGAGATGAATAAATAAACATCCGTACTATCTTCAAAACAGGATATATTTGAGCTGATGGCACTGAGTAGGCAGGCATGCACCCAGCACCCCTTTAGCCCAGTACTTCACTGAAAGCTCTTCAGGACCTAGCTATGCTGCAAAATGGAAACTTGTCCAACTGCCTTGGGATGGAAACTCATTCCTTTCCCTTGTGCTTTCTCATTGTTTGCCTTACAAAAAAGAAATCTGTGTTTATGATGCAAACATGATCTCTCTCTGGACACTGAAAAAGGATTACAGCTATCTTGGAAGGAAAGAGAGACTCTGCTTGCAAAACAGACATTTTTTCTGACACCCTTAACTGTAAGGTTATTCCAGGAAAGTCAAAATAATCTTCTTGTGTCAGGCTGCCAGCTGGTAGTAACACAGCGGCAATTTTGCATCCACCCTGAAGATGCTAGATTCAGCAAGCAGTGGAAAGGTACTGCTGGTCTAACACTAATAATCTCAAACACACATATCTTTACACCGGTACTGACACATACATATGGATAAAGAGAAAACATCTTGCACGTCCTGTTCATCGCAAAGGGTTTTCATAAGAAAGAGTTCACAGAACTTACAGACATGCTCTCACACACAGACACCATCATCTGCAAAACAAATGGCTACTGACTACAGAAGTATTATTAAAAGGTCTCATATAACCCACCTTTACAACTTTCCACTCACATGAAAGCATAACATTAAGAACAAGTGAATGTATCGTGGTTTCCTATATTCAGAGCATTAGGGTGCAACTACCAAATGCTGTCAGGAGGCTGCATGCTTTGGGCAGCTCCAGTTGGAGAATAAAATGCAGAAAATCTTCATACTCTGCGAATTAACAGCTTTTTTTTCCAGCTAAACGCTCTCTAGGCAGCGCATTCAGTTCCTGAATACGCTCATCTCAGAGGACAATAACAAGATATGAGATTTCAATAGGAAAAATAAGTTATTTCACGTTCCTGGCATGCCTTTCTCCTCTACAAAAGGAGGCTGCCATGTGACTGACATGACTTGTCGTGGTCGTCCGTGGGAGAGCGAGAATAAACAAGTGACAAGTCGCGCTGGTGCTGTGCACGGCGAGCAACTCCAGGGGCTCGAAAAACGGTTAGAGAAGTCCCCCAGACACAGCAAGAGAAACCCAGGTAGGGACGCCCAAAGGAGACCCCAGCGACGCGTTCCCAGCAGAGCAGGGCGCTGGCTGTTATCGGGGGAAGCTGCTGATGATGATTACGCTCAATACATCCCATCGCTCCCCAACCCGCCGTCCCGCCTCGCTCATTTATCACCTCCCGTCGCCGACCTCCCGTGTCAAACACGCTTCAGGTGACAAACTAAGGCTGCCTCCCCCAGTCCAGCCGCCTGCAAGGTGTCTTCCGCTCCAGGGGACACCGTCGTCCCCCTCTAGGTAAAGAGTCCGACAAGACCGGTCCTTTCCACCCGCCACGGGCCGGCCGCCGCAACGCGGGGTCCGGCGGGGACAAGGGTCCGCGCCGACCGGGGGAGGCCGGGCCGCTCCCGAGGACTGGGAAAGCCGTCCCGCACAGTGCCGGGGGCGATGCTCTGGAGA
>VZTY01015105.1:68017-96962 GCA_013400935.1 Turnix velox
GATAGAAAGGAGGGAGCGCCCCCCCCCGCCGCTACCGCAGCGCCGGAGGGTCCCCTACCTCGCCCACGGGCCCGCACGATCCCCTTCTTCTGCAGGACGAAGGTGGAGCCGTTCACCAGGCTGGAGACCACGGCCACGCTCAAGCCCAGCGAGACGGCGGCGGGGCCGGGGTTCTGCGCTGCCCCTTCGNGGCCCAGCGCACCCGGCAGCGGCTCCTGGCCCGGGACCCGCCCTGCGCTGCGCCGCGCTGCGCGACCCGCCCCGTCGGGGGGCGGCTCCTTGGCGCCCGTCCCGAGCGGGGACGGCAGCAGGATGACGTCATGACAATAGCATTGCTTTGCCTTCTCCCAACCCCGACCGCCGCTCTGACGTCACGGCTTTTGTGCCACCACGAGGAGGGGAGAGGGGGGTGATGGCATCGGGCGAAGAGGTGCAACGCTGGCCGCACTCCACTGCCGCGGCTGCCGCCGTTTTGCGGCGCGGATGAGGGGGTCCTCGGCGTGGGGGAACTCGCAGGGGAAGCTGAGGGTCCAGCCGGAGGGAGCTGCGAGCGTCTGTGGGCAGGGGGATGCGGGAGGACACGGAGATGTGTGCGGATATGAAGAAGGAAGGGGGAGTATGCGGGAGGACAGAGGGATGCAGGAACATGTTCAGAGGGACGCTGGAGAACCGAGGGATATGGTGGGGGACAGGGGAGATGTGGGAGGACATACAGAGAGACGTGGGAAGACAAGGGGATTCGAAAGGACACGGAGATGTGGGAAGATGTATAGAGGGATGCGGGAGGATGGAGTGATGTAGGAGGATAGGGGGATGCATGAGGATGTTCAGAGTGATGCTGCAGGACAGGGGGATCCAGGAGGACAGAAGGAGGTAAGAAGATGTGCAGAAGGACGTGGTTGGTGGAAGGACAGAGTGAGCCCGGACAAGGTTTCTGGTGTGGCCGCAGTAGCACTGCTTTCCAGTGCTCTTGCTTCGCCTTGGAGCTTGTGAAATTTGTGTTGGCTCCCAGGTCCGGCCGAGAAGACTCTTGCAGTGGCAGGGCAGAAGCGAGCTGAAGGCCACACGGGGGCTCAAGGCTGCCGTTCAAACCCCATCCATGAACTGGAGCTGCTGCTCCATCCACCCTGCCACCAGCTAGATTAATGTGGCAGGAAGAGCTGGAGAATCAGCCAGTAAATGTGTGACTAACAGAATGGGAAAGCTCGGCCACTGCCAGCAGATTGCCTGAAAATTGGTCCATAATCCAATTCCTTCTGTCTGTAAATCCCAGAATCTGCATTCATTTGCAGGAAGAAGCTCACTCTCTCCTAGTGGTGCAAGGTCACCTGCTCAGAATTATAAGTCTCCCAGTCCCTCTCAGCTACCAGTAAACGACCTCCAGGTTCTGGGAGGGCAGAACAAAAGTAATCCTGCCATCACAGAGCTGGACTGAGAGTCCCTCTGGTAGCCCTGTGCCACCACGGGGCTGCCATCATCTGCCTAGGAGAATTTAGTCTCTCAGAGTATGAAATGGTGACTTGAAAGCAACCTGCACTAGGTAGAAATATTTTGTAGCACGTATTTCATTCCAATTCTTACTGCTCCCTGATAGGTGTTGAAATAGACCAGTCCGTAAATGGATTGCTGTGGCAATATCCATCAAAGGAGATGGGATATGGTTACCTTGGCTAAATGAAAGGGGATATATTTTGTCATTTGTAACAACAAGGCATTCTTCTTAGCGCAGATTTTAGCATTCCCAGGAAATACGAGCTTAGAGAAGAAAGTGAACTCCTGAAAATGTCTTTCTGGTTAGCGTGTTTCTCAGGTAGCCTAAGACCTAGAAAGGCACAGGAAGGCTTCTATATGCTTTTGTTTAGGTTTTAAACATTAAAGGCTAACAGTTATTGCAGCATTGCCCCTATTTTCACCTAGGTTGCTTTTCCAAGCTGTTTTATAAATATTTAATGCTATGTAAGGGAGGATTCATCCTTGTGAGACTCACAAGACCTGCAAAATGAGAACACTAGAGGTGGAAGAACAGTTATCCATAGCAACCCTGGGAAACAAAGATAGAGGTGAAGACAAATGCAGGCTAATTATAAATATCCATTTCTGATCTATATACAGCCTGGTAACATGTACAGTGAAGTTTATTACAGGAAATTATTTATGCTTACACAGTGGAAAAATGCTATATATTTAACAGCCTTTGCATCTAATTACTGGGCAAGTTTCTAAACAAAGCTCAAACCTGACCAATTTTTATATTCAAAATCTCCCCCTGTTGTGGCTGAATGAGGACAAAACCAGATACCAGAGACCTCAAGAAAACACCTTATTGATCTCTAGCCATGTCATTTTAATCTCCTAATTGTAAAAATTCATTATGGCTTTCTGAAGTACGTATTTCAATAGGTAATCCTAAATACATTCAATCTGACTTGTTCAGTTAGTTACTGTTACACTTGCCATGTAATAGTTGTTGAGTTCTTAAGGATTAGTCAGAAGCTAAAATGATAAGCGCAGTGCTGATAAATATTGAAGTTGAAAATTCTTTCAAAACAGATTGTAGTTTGCTAATGTCTTAAAAGATCACTTAATACAAAAAAAACCCCCAAAACTACATTATCTTACTTATGAACATTTTGGACCAAAACATAAAAATAACTAAAAGATAACAGCTGTTACCATTATTTGAATGGAAATTAGGTGATGTTCCTTAAATCATTATATATATCTGGTATATAAACTCCTAAGAACCATCTAGTCTATTGAGGCTGTTTCATTCTTCTTGCTGAAGTTCCATCATGGTGTTTTTAATACTGCAATGCAACATGCTTTGAGTTTTTTTGGGTTGTGTGTGTTGCAGTGCTGCAGTATTACTGATACCACAGTGGTTTGATGTCTCATGAATCCACAAATGCATAGGAGGAGCCTCAGATTTATATGCTATTTCCTTCAAAAAGCTCTGCTCCTCGGATCAGCCTGTATCTGACACACAATAAGAACACAGTAGCTGTGCCCAGAAGATAATCTGAAGTTCTTTATAAAAACAGCTGGAGAGCAGGGTGGAAGTTTATCCTGAGGCAACAGTGGTAACTCTGCTTGGCAGAAGCACTAGAAAGATCTACTTGACCAGCAGTTGAAGCAATAGGAACTTAGAATTCAAAGACAGCAGCAAGAAGACAGTGGTAATCCTTTATATTTTTTTCCATCTTTTGAGAACAGAAGACTACAGTAAGGGCAGTTACATGAAGATTTGCATAACAGCCCCCTGAACCTGGACCTGATGGTCACTCGATAGTGCTTTCTTAAGGTCACTTGAGCACTTGCCTGGAGTATAAAAGTGGGTTTGGTTTAAGTGGCCCATTGCTGGTATGAATCAGTCCTGCTTTGGCAAGGAAGAGTTACTTGAATCTTCCTTGTGATCCAACTCTTCATTTGCCATGGGCATCCACACCTATGGGTGGAAGAATGAAGGGAAACCTGCTTAAAGGTTCTGTACTTATGGTTCCAGTCAGTATTTTTGCTCTCTACTACATTAATAAGGACTTTGTTAAACTAGACAGAGAAGATTGTGTATTGCCTGTGGGCCCAAGGGCTTTTAAAGTCCATGGAGGTCTCTGAGAAATGAAATTACTAATTAGCCACATTAATCTTCTGCTTAGCTAAAGGGAGGACTGGACGACTATTCTATGATTCTATTTATTAGTATAGAATCATAGAATAGTTTGGGTTGGAAGGGACCAGTTCCAACCCCCCCTGCCATAGGCAGGCACCTCCCACTAGATCAGGGTGCTCAGTGGCTTTTCCACCCTGGCCTTAAACACCTCCAGAGAGGGGGCATCCACAACCTCTCTGGGCAACCTGTTCCAGTGTTTCACTACCCTCACCATAAAGAACTTCTTTCTTATATCTAGCCTGAATCTACCCTCTTCCAATTTACATCCATTATTTCTAGTCTTTCCATCACATATCCCATTAAAAAGTCCTGCCCCTGCCTTTCTGTAGGCTCCCTTTAGGTATTGATAAGTTACTGTGAGTTCCCCGCTGAGCCTTCTCTTCACCAGGCTGAACAACCCCACTCCTTCAACCTGTCTTCATAGGGCAGTTGCTCCAGCCCTTTGTTACTGCGTGCCCCACTAACATGTAGCTGTCACCAAAGCAGTATTACAAACCCTTAGTTTCTTTGTAAAGTTTATTTTTATATGAGTGCCTTTGAAGGGGGTTTCAAGGCACTGTTGGGACCCACTTGAAGCACCCCCACATCCACAGACCCTCCCCTCCAAGCATCTCCCTGCTGTCGCCCCCATTGATGGCCATTTTGGGTCCCAGGGGACCCCCCTTGGCCACCCTCAGGAGAGCAGGAAGCCCTTCCAATTTAACTCATTTTTAGGTTTGACACCTAACTAATTGCAAAGAGCACAGGTTCAATGTGGAAGACAGAAAACCTGTGCATCAAGACCACTACAGAACAATGTATTCTTAAGTCTTCTGAAGGGAGATCAAGCTTGGACAAATCATACTTTGAGAAACATTATTAGCCATACATTCAAACAAGGCTTAGAAGACGATCTTGGATGTTCACAATGAGGATGTGGAAGGGTATGGAGAAGCTAATGTGTATTAATCTTCCTCTAATATCTCTTTACTTTTATCAGAGTCTGAGTCAGCTCACTTCCTTCCATCATTTGCCTGTACAACTTTTTTTTGGTTTTCACATACCTCTGGAAAGTGTGTAAATTCATGGCAATGTATCTGAGCTGCAATTTTTTGTCATCAGGCCAAAGAACAGGGTACCCATTTCATCATGAGAACAGCCCATATTTAACTGCTTTCCTCTTGAAGCTTCACTAACCATGCATTTATAAACTGTAAGCCGTTGAGCTTCTGGGACCCGGGTAATCAATTTCTATGTGTTTACAATATGCCACCATCCTAGTAATATGTTTTATCTGCTAAAAACATGCCACCCTAGCAGAAAAGCTACATCTCCAACTTGACAGACTGTTACCTCTGAGGGCACAAAGAAGCTGCCTGTCTGCTGTGGGAGAACAGTACTGAGAAGCTGGGATTCCCAGCTAATGGTCCAAAACAGGGTCCTAGCAAAAGAGGAAAGGCGATGGGTTGCTGCAAGGGTGATGAGCTGCTGCCAGCCATCTCTAGGGAGAATCTACCAGATAGTGTACAGAAAAGGAGACTACCCATGAGATTAATCTACTCCAAATCATAAATATTTTAAAATACTTCAGTATTAAACATTTCAAATTATTTAAATAATATTTATAACTGAATATAGTATTTAAAACAGAGCTGCTTTGTGAATTGTAATGAAAGGCAGCTGTGGTAGTCGCTTACCTAAGCTGGAAGGAAACCAACTGGCATGAGGTTTGGTCTTGCTGTGTTCGGCACATGTTCACCATTATCACACAATCATTGCTCATGCTGATCTGCACTTTTTGGTAAGACAAGGCTATATTTATATTAAGTGTAATGTTAGGCAATGTCAGAAAGGCACTGTCACCTTCCAGGGAAATTCATTTGTTTTCTCTAAATCCTGGCAATGTCTACCGTGGAAAGTAATTTTTCATTGTAGTTAAGGTGCTTACATTCTGATAGTTCACTATTAATGCCCTATTGTATGTCATGGATCCTATATAAAGTATGTTTTAGTGATGACCAAAATGCTTGTGTTGAATTTGGTCTGAGTCCATGTGAAACATCTGACAGGAATATTTACTAACTTAGGTGGAATTATAAGTCATGTTTCTGGGCCTTAGCAAGTAAGGTACCAAAGCTCTGGGGAAAGCATTAGACTGGATTACTGAGTTGCTTGTTATTTCAGGGTTTGTTTGACATATATCTAACTTAAGGATTTCTTTATTTCTTTGCTCCTCAAACACTTAATTTGAAGTGGTCAGTCTCTTTTAAGGTTCCGCTGCTAGTTGGCACAGTGTTAAGTTTATTAATGAAGTTTATACATGAAGACTGTGATTACTGGTACCATGACAACAACTGATTTGCACACAAAAGTTTTTTTTCATATCAGAGAGATGTGACAAAAGGAAACCCTGTGCTTGGATGTCACTAACTTTAAAATTCCTAAAAACATTTAATGGCCATATGAAATGTCCAGAAAATGTTGCAGATAGTGTCAACCTTCATGGCAAGTCTTCCTGTGTACAGACTGTAGACAAATAAGTGGCTTTTAATGTTCATCATGCTATCTCTAGCTTTAATGATAAAAATATTTTAATACTGATCTTAATGATAACCAGTGCTGAAATACATCTTTTGGTTGAGCCATGGACAACTGTAACAAATAATAGTATCGTCTAATGATCTAATCTTAAACTCAATGAAATGATGAGGCTCCTTTGTCAAATAAATCTGAATTATTAAAAAAAAACACCAAAAACCTGAACAAAACAAAACCTTAAAAGGAACCTGGGCACAAAAGAGTATATAAAACATTCTGTCTCAGGACATCTTTCCTTCAAATGAGGCTGCACAATAGCACTGTGAAAGGCAGACAATTACCTCTTCAGCGGTAGAACAATGGCAATGTCTGAAGCTCCTTCCTCTCTGTGATTTAGCCAATTGCTGGAACAGGATAATTCCCTGCCTTAATGTTTCTTTTGGACTCTATTTGGTTGACTTCAGTCCTGCCAAGCTCCAAAATTAATATTTGGGAGACTTCCCTCTTTTGGCCCTTAAATAAATCATTGTTTGTTCTGTTTTGTTTTTGGGTTTTTCCTCCCTTCTCTTGTAACTTCTGATGCACTCCCAGTTCAGTAACAATGACTGGTGCATCGACACCTGCCACATGAGAGCAGGGAAAGCTTTTGACCTCTATTGTCAGATTTCCCTCTCCTCAAAAAGCAAAAAGCCAGCTGGATTTTGAGATGGGCAGTACTCAGATGTGTAGGAAGAATGATATATGCCAGCTGCAGTATCAAGTAGGAAAACAGCCATCATAGCTCAGGAAACAGAAGTCTACTTCACTAGTACTGCACTGCACCCAGGACTACTGCCTGGCTTAGAAGGGAAACACATTTTGGGTAGCTGCTGGTTCTTTCTGTGGGTTCCCATACACCAGTTTTTCCAGCTGTGGGTACAGCTGAGAAGCACTGTGGATATGAAGTATCCTGCACAAGGTGTGGGAGTCCACCAAGCATTAGCCCTGTCTTCCTTCTGCCTTTGTGATGAGAACGTGGCCAAGTGGTGGCTGACAATATAGCAGGATGTAAAAGTGCTCTTCCCTGTAGAGCCTGGGTGTCCATATTATAAAACATACACTATTGTAAAATAATCTATCTAATGAGAGAAGCAGAAGTAGCAGGATCAAAGCCGTGGCTTGCTTTGCTGCTGGGCTACACCCATGCAGTAGCTTGAGGAAGTGACCACGATGAGATGCTGAGATAAAGTGGATGGAAATTATTTTTTTTATCAGGTAAGAAACATGCCTGCTATTTGAAGCAGTCCTTACAGCAAATACATGCAAACACTTGCTCATATGAACCATGAAATGACTGCATGATAGTTAGTCTCTGAGATTCAGTACTGAGCTCTCTCAATATTAGAGTTTACTAATTTTTGGATCTACTAACTGTATAGGAAGTGGCACATTGCAATGCCACCTGAGTTTCTGGGATGTGAGCCTTCTTTTCCACTGGTTCTCTAATGTTTAGGCATCTTTTTCCAGGCACAGAGGATTGTAACCAGGAGTATTAAATAGGTTTTTGAGTACACAGCAATTATTCATTGGTGAAAACACAAAGAAGATAGTGAGGTCAGGTCTAATATGCATAGCTTAAGACAGCACTTCGGTGCAGAGTGCCATTTTTTGTTGTGCATTTTTTTTTGGCCACACAGTTTTCACACATGTGGGA
The DNA here is from genome assembly GCA_013400935.1 of Turnix velox. NCBI lineage: Eukaryota > Metazoa > Chordata > Aves > Charadriiformes > Turnicidae > Turnix > Turnix velox. Next base: position 75,895 of record VZTY01015105.1, read on the forward strand.
AAACACCCATCTTTGTTACTCCTTGGAGCAGGCTAATCCTCTGTATTGCTGTGCTGCTGCCTTCTAACTACCTTTTTTTATTTTTTTCTCAGTTTTATAATTCACACATTACAGTTGTGTTCTCTCAGGGCTTTGAGTTAATAACTAAAATGAGTCAACAATTTCACTTTTTCTGTTTGTGTTTTTCTTATCTTGCCTGGCTCTCTCACTGCCTGACAACAATTTCCTCCAGTAAAGCCATATATCTTGATTAATTAATTGGATACTGGGCTTTGGGCTACTGTTTACGATCTTTGGAGAGGACACAGCATTTTAGCATGACTGTTCTCAAACTGATAATGGTTGGTGCATTAGGGACCTGGGGAATACATCTCCTAGTGAGGGAAGGTGGCCTGTCCCTGGGGAGATGCTGAGAGATGAGTAAGAGAGGAAGGAAAGCAAGAAGATAGTCTAGGAACAGAGCCAGGAAATTAAGAAGTGCTTAAATCATTCCTTTTGGTTGAGGAGACAGGAAGCATCAAGAAGTGTGGCTGAGGCCATATCTAGATTTTGAGAACTTTTGGAAAAAGCCGCCTTCTGTCATGTCTGGTCCTGGTGTCCCCACTGAGGGGCACTGGTTTGGCTGTGTGGATTGTAGCAATCAGATTTCTCTTACTCCCTTTCAGCCTGGCTGCCAGGAGCTCCTTCTTGGCCTCCTTCTCCCTCCATCCTCTCCCTCCCATATCCTCTGCTGCACTCCAGCCTCACTACACCCATCCAAAAGCAACTCTTACATGTGAAAAACTTACAAAATCCAGAATGCAGTTCCAGCAAAGTGGATTTAGAAAAGCAATTTGAGGACTGCTGGCTTGGTGCATCTTCTCCCACACTACTGAGGAGGAAGCAGCACTTCTTTGCATCCCAAAATAGCATGGCAATATGTGAATGCCCAAATGGCATTTTCTCCTTTGTCACAGGAAACATCTCTGTAGGGGCCAAGTCATGCTGCTACTTGGCTAGTACCCAGTGGAAGAGCTAGGAAACCTGTGGGACAGATGCTCACCCTGAAGAAACTGCAGCTATCACCCATTAATCTTCTCTGGCTCCTCTAGGCAGTGGCCCAGTCTGTCAGCCCTGCCTAGCAGTGGCTTAAGGGTAAATATTTCTGTGTGTTGTTGTTGGTAATCTCCCAATGTCGACTGGGATGGTGCTCAAAGGAGCTCCTTCCATCAGACAGAGCCCTAGATCCATCTCCTGTCATGTGACAAGATCTGCATCACTCATACAAAACCTAATGTCTGGGAAAACTGTATTTTTGGCTGCTGATTTTTATGGCTGAGTATTGTTAGAGTCTCTCCTCTGGAGTTCCCTATCTGCTGGATTTTTTTTTTTTATTTTATTGGATTTTTAAATTTAAACTTCAAACTCCTCTGTTCTACCCTGTTAAGTATTTTCTGGCTGCTTATTCCAATGAATGATGCTTTTGAAAGGGTGAAACTTTGTGCTTTCTCTCTACTTTCTGTTCAAACAAACATTACTGCAATAGGTCTCCTACACTGAAATGAATTGTAGAAGAAAAGGGAAATCAAGAGAGTTTCTTGAACTCTTATGCAACAGTAATGACTAACTTTCACCCCCTACCTATATATTAGAATTAAATGAACAAAGTCCTTGTCATGATACTACTACTCTTCAGTATAACAAATACTTACCAACTTAATCAGCAACCTAAATGCATCATGTGTATTTTTAGTTAGTTGGACTGTCTGGACAGTTAAGATGGTCCATGTAGGTTAAATACAGAGTCTGTTTACAATGATGGTTCAGATGGGAAATGTCCAAATTCAGCCTTCCCATGCAATTTTATGTGGCTGTCTATATGCTGACACAGCAATCTCTAGTAAAACTATATGCTGATATGAAAATATTGTGTCATAAAACTGCATATCATTGCACTTGTACAAAATGGGTACAAGTCAGGAAAGAGGCTACTACGAGGTAGAGGTCTTCAGTCTGGAGAAACTGAAAGATAGCAGATGACTTAGGGGTCCAGAGGGAGAGGACTGTCATTGTCTCCAGCAACTGACGATCATGGGGGGCAGCTGGACTCAATTGCTATTAGGGCCCAGAGGGTCCCTTCTGGTGGTGAAACACTGGAACAGGTTGCCCAGAGAGGTTATGGATGCCCCCTCCCTGGAGGCATTTGAGGCCAGGCTGGACAAGCCACTGAGCAACCTGATCTAGTGGGATGTGTCCCTGCCTATGGCAGTGGGGTTGGAACTAGATGACCTTTAAGGTCCCTTCCAACCCAAACTATTCTATGATTCCGTGATTCAGGTGTGACTTGCATGACCAGCCTTAGACAGGACCTCCACCCACACTCTGTGCCCACTGAGGCAGAAGCTCCGCTGAAATCCTGGTCCAGATGTGACATGCCTGAACTGTTGTTTGCATCTCCAAGACCTCCGACCTCACCTGTCTCCTTGCCCTTGCCTATCACCACCCTGCCCTGCATGCCCAGCTCAGGGGGACTATGCCCTGTTGGTGAAGGCACTGCCTATGTTGTGGTCACCTTCAGCTCCTGGCTGGGTTTGCCTTCCCTTCTAGAGCACTATCTTCCTGTTGCTTCCTGGAAGTTAGCTCAGGTTTTCTAGAGTCTGGAGCTGAGTACCATGAGCCTGTTCTCCAGGTAATGCCAAGGTCTGTCCACAACAGCCCCAGGCAGCACAAAGGGTCTTGCCCCTGTGGTTCCTCCTGTTGCTCCTGGTTGAGCTCCAAAACATGCAGGAAGCTGTGGTCAGCAAGCAGAGGCAGACATCATCCCATCGAGATTCTTTCATGTTCCCTGCATCCTCAGCAACCTCTGTCCCCCAGATCCTTGAACCATTGGCCAGTGCAGCAAGAAGTTCTCATATGAGCATCCTTTCTGTTTGACAGCAGAAATTATGAATAGCATTGCTTTCTATCAGGGAAATCCCTTAAGAGCTTAAATTATTGTCCTGGTTTCAGCACAGACAGAGTTAATTTTCTTTTTATTGGTTGTTGTGTTTCAGATTCGGTATGAAAGGAATGTCAATGATACATATTGTTTTAATTGTTGCCAGCGGATGTTTATATTTTTCAAGGACTGGTTTCACCTTCCTATTGAAGCTGAGAAGGAGCCTGGAGAGAATGATTGTATGGCCAAGGAAATACGTACCAGAGAGGCATAATTAATATATTCATGGTTGGCCAGGGGGTGGGTACTCATGATGACTGCTTGGGAAGGTACCAATTCACTGGGTGATGAGAGTTGTTATTGTTACTTTCCCTTTCTGTTATTGTACTGTTAAAGTGTCTGTATCTTAGCCTACAGAGGACTTTTTTTTTCACCACCTTTTCTCCCCTCTTCTCCTTGCCCTTCCTCCAGCCTTACTCCTCACCCTAGATAGAAGGAAGATGTGACAAGGGCCACTACGCAGGTCGAAATTCTATTGCTTATATGACTGCCCCATTGACACAGTAACAGGAAAGGAGGTACACTTTGAGCACGTTTATGCCTCTGGCATTACTGGAGAAGCTAAAGGGCAATCTAGCATGTAGGCTCATCCATATCCCTGCCTTCCTTTCTTGTGAAAAAGAGGGATAGAATCCCCATCCCTGTGCCTACAATTCCAAGACATCTAAACTTATCTAAAGCTTAACTGTGTATGTATTTAAATTAGCTGGTTGATTGCCTTTCCCTATTTCAGTACTGTACAGCAGTGTTGATATTCTTGGGAAGAGTAAACATTTTAAGTCTATCCCCTTTGAAAGAGAGGGATATTAGAGCTTTCCTCTGACACTCCCTTCAACAAAAAGTGATGAGTGAAAGAGCAGAACAAATTTTGTGCAATTCTTTCTCCTTCCAGCAGACCTTACTGTCATTGCTCACCGTGCACGTTTCTCCCACAACGTGGAGCTCTCTCACCAGGGAAATGGGAGGATGGGCTGGTAAATCTGGAACTTGCAGTGAAGAGCAGCACTATCCAAAATTCTTCGGCAGTAGGCCACCATTTTGGAAGGAAGGATGGTTGTTAAGGAGAGAATCATCAGTGTTATATTTAACACCTTGTTCTTACGCCTTAAGTGATTTCCTATTCACTTAGTGAAGGAAATCTAATATTTAAGATAAGCAATCAGCTGCAAACAACTGGGCAAATACTTCCAGCTCTCAGGATAGTTGCAGCCCTTCATTCCCAGGGTCCCCTTCTTTGCCCAGCACTGAACTGGATTTTTATAGATTATGGTTCACTGAAGCAGTTCTAGCAAAATATGCAAACAACAGATCCTTAAGTGCATGTCAAAAAGCAGCACCTTATGTTTCTTTCATAGAGAGAATTCATTTAAACTCAGAGCAAAGGCAAGAACTGACCCCAAACTCTGTTTATTTGTAAGCCGTTTCAGAAGAGCTTATTTAGACAAATGGCTGTCCTTGGGTTACATGGTTTGCTATACCTGTATATACTGATTACACTGGCTTGTAGGTTTCCTCCCTTTCTTCATGGCAATTGAGGGTAAAGACACTGGAAAGATTTTGACCTTTCTGCAACTCTTGATATATTTCAATCTTGTATTATGTGGCTATGAGAATGGAAAATGTCAGGATGACTACAAATTCCCATGAAAGAATTAATTTTAACTTGCCTATGCTTTAACCTGGGAACACCGTGTGTTGTAAACCTATGAAAAATTCATGTCAGCAGGCACTGGGGAGAAAAGCTGATAGTTTAAATCCTCCCTAGCTGCTGAGCTTTGGTCACGCTGGATCTTGTGGCAGGTAGGCAGGAGGGGTCACAGCTCCTGTGGAAGTACTGGCAGAATGGACTTACTGGCAAAGCGGGGAGGAAGGGTGTCAGCAAGAAGGAAATGAGCATCAAGAAGGGAGAGAAACTCTGATCAAAGCATGGAGCCTGTCTCTGCAAAAGGCAGACCCACAGCCATGCTTCAGAGGTCACATAAAAGAGAATTTTCACATACGCTTCTCTGAGTGGCTTTGTGTTTGATTAGCACAAAAAGCGACTGTAAGGTGCTTTTAGACCTCAGAGAAATAGGAGGGAAGGGCACTGTTCAAAGGCCATATTTTCAAGTCTCTTTTATATGGCTTGCCTAGCAGATTTGAGGCTTCCTTATTTACAATTGTCTTGCTCCATTACACATGCAAGATTCACACAGAAGCCCTCTGCCATGTTTACTTCAGGAGAAAGGCAGGAAGGAGGGTAATGCACCACTTCTGCTGGATGACTCACGGTCCTCTGAGCATGGAGAAATGTTTGGCCTCTAGAAGGCCACATCCAATATTAATGTGATGCCATTTTTGCCTTAAAGAAAACTTAAGAGAAGACCTCTATTGCTAGAGAGTTAAAGCATAAAATATTAATGCCTCAGACACTGAGACAGAAGCAAATATATATGCTTCCTTTTAGCATTAACCCATGTGCAAATATATGTGTAGCCTGCTATTCCTAAAGCTCGTGTGGAACATAATTAAAAAGCATCAAATGGGAATTCCCACTTGTCCAGGTTCACTTCAAGACCCTTCCTGAAGTCAGACCACAGGGAGCAGGAAGGAGACTGGAGGCTAAAGACAGGAGAGTTAGATGTTAATTAATCATCCTCTTGCTGGTCAAGGATTATTTGCTGCCAGTAAATGTCAAACCTGAATTATTTGCTAGAGCACTCCCTTGCCTGCTATGGAGCGGGACTTCCAAGAGGTTTGCTTTTAGTAAATAAGCAGATGCTGCTGAAGAAAATGGATGTGCTTTTGAGTGGCAAGGTCTATCTATAGCAGAAGCTAAAAACAGCACAGGCAGGTGAGTCCCTGACAGCACATATGGGAGAACCACACTGGAGTCACTGATGGCCCTTAGTATTTCTTACAGGAAGGCAGAGTAAGCACATATCTCTAAGAGCCGTTTTCTCCCTTGGAAAAACACAGCTTGAGGATATTCCCTATTAAAACAGGCAGGAGTCTTTTCCCTGCTCCTCACAAATACTCTTTTCTCCCAAAAACCCAGTTCCTGTGAAATTTTGTATGAGTAGCTGACTTGGAAATGAGATTGCAGTGGCCTTGAGGCAGGATGAAAAAAAAAGAGATATGCTTGTTCCACTTGTACAATTCCCTTTTTTCATTTTTCCCCTCCAATTCCAAGTCTTAACAGCAGCTGAAATTTTTTTCCCCCACTAGGAAAGGGACAAGTAGTCCCTAAGAGCACGCAGGTGAAAACTAACTCATAGAACAGTTTTAGCAAGAATAATGCTGACAGAGGCACTGAATAATTTGTTTTTCTGTTCACAGTGGTGTCCTATGTATAAATCGATAATTACATTTTTTGTCTCAATCTCTACTGTAATGAAGTTGGAGCAATATCTGATGCTGCTGAAAATGCACTGCGTTGTAGCAACAACTATAAAGTTGAGGACCATTAACTGTGACAAGAGGAGCTCAGAGTGGCAACAGGCTGGGATTAACTCAGGGCATATACTCCTCTCTGCTTTGCTCCATCATCAAAGAGAGGTTACAGCCTGTTAGAGGTTACATTCTCAAGTCAGAGAATGGAGAGCCTCTGAGATTCCTTCTGGAAAAAAAAGTTTGGCCAGTCAGCTCCAGAGTGATTTTGGGACAAAATTCACCAATATTAGAGAAATTCTGATTTGCCAGACAGCCAGAGGGGCAGCAGGCAAGATCTCAAACTGGTTTGGCTTACATACCTAAAATGAGTCTCACCATAACACAGTTCAGAGGCTCAAGATAATTTTAACAGTAAATAAGAACACATCTACTATCAAATAGGACTTTAGGCTGAGGCTAACAAACATTAGAACAATGTTCAATGTGAATTTTTCAATTATAAATGTCTCTTTGTTTTTTTATTAACTCTTAGAGGCAGTTGCAGTTATAAGACCAGGAAAAGATGAACAATATCTAGATTTAAATTCAGAGACAACTGAGCTCTCAAGAGTCCCAAAAGAATACATATTTCTGAAAAGTATGATAGAGAAAGAAAAGCAGAAGAACAAGATGGGATATGACTTAAATTTGTTTCCCTAGAGAGAGACACCTGATGCTGGCATTCATCCAGAAATGTAGTTTAAAGAAACTGCAAGAAATACTAAGAAATAAATCAGTCTGAAGCATACATGTGTGGGTGTTTTGATAAAGTAGGAAGGTATTCTGGAAAGATAATGGGTGGGGGGGAAATAGGCTGAGCTTCTGACATTATGAAGAAAAATTTCAACTTATTTTCCATTGTGATTAAGAGTGCAAATCTAAGTCATATTAGGCAACAAGTGAGGATAATTCTATTAGGTCTGTCTGTATGCAGGATGTAAGGTACTTTCCTGCTATGTCCTTTGACTACACTAAGCCTATCCAAGCAGTTCCAGCTAGCAGCAATGTGTGTCCCATCATGCTGTATGCCCTCTCCAGTGCTCCTCTGGCATCATGGTATCATTAAAAACCCCACTCTTATCTCTCAGGAGCTGTTTTCTGTCACCTTTCCCTAGACACTCTGGAATCAGCAGGTCTGGGTAACTTCTCACAGAGATCTTTGCAGTGATCTCTGCATTGCTTATGCTAAGACATCTGGGAATGCTGTGGAAATTAAAAAGGGTTTTGGTGTTGGTTCATCCTTTTGCATAGCTATGCTTGTTGGAATGACATTGATTGTACGCAAAATGACGGGTAAAAATGATATAGCATTACACTATGAAAGGAGTAGGAAGGGATCGATGTAAGGAGGTTTGGAAAGCTTCCTTGTTAAGCAAAGCAGATCTTTGTCTTTGCTGAGATGACAAATTTGAGAAAAGTAATTGTTTTTGTTTAATAGACATTACTTTCTTAAGACATTAAGCTTTGTTTTTTACTGGAATTTAGTTTTGTACAGCATTTGGAACATATGTATCAGATGAAATAACTAGAGTGTAACTGAGCAAATAGAAAGATCACTAACACACACTAATACAGCTGTCATTGTAGCCTCTCTGAATAGACATGGTCCAGTGGGTCTTTGCACTGTTCCCAATGCACAGAGAATAAACCCTGAAGATGACATAGGGACGAGAGCCCCGCTCTCATAATTCAAAGAAATCTTCCCTGTCACATAATCTAGTGTCATAGTTTCAGCTGGGATGGAGTTAACTTCCTTAGTAGCTGGCACAGAGTTACATTTTGGATCTGGAGTGAGAGAGATGTTGTTTATGCATGGATGTTTTTGGTTGCTGCTAAGCAGTCAAGGCTTTTTCTGCTCCTCACATTGACCAAGCAGGGAATCATAGAATCATAGAATACTTTGGCTTGGAAGGAACCTTAAAGATCATCGAGTTCCAACCCCCTGCCATAGGCAGGGACACCTCCCACTAGATCAGGCTGCTCAGTACCCTGTCCAGCCTGGTCTTGAACAGCTCCAGAGAGGGGGCATCCACAGCCTCTCTGGGCAACCTGTTCCAGTGCTTCACCACCCTCACTGTAAAGAATTTCTTTCTTATGTCTAGTCTAAATCTCCCCCCCTCCAATTTACATCCATTGTTTCTAGTCCTCCCATCCGATATCATATTAAAAAGTCCTCCCCCTGCCTTTCTGTAGGACCCCCTCAGGTACTGATAAGGCTTGGGATGCACAAAGATGAGACACTACTGGGACAGTTGACCTCAACTGACCAAAGAAGCATTTCAAATCATGTTCAGTATACAAAGCTGGAGGAAGAAGGAGGAAGGGAGGGATGTTTGTCTTCCCAAGTAACCATTATGTGTGATGGAGTCCTGCTTTCTTGGAGATGGCTGAACATCTGCCTGCTGATGGGAAGCAAGGAATGAATTCCTTGTTTTGCTTTGCTTGAGCGTGTGGATTTTTCTCTACTCTTTTATCTCAATTCATGAGTTTTTCCTTACTGTTGCTCATACAAACTGGGTGGAGTAAGTGAGTGAGTGAGTGGCTGCAGGATTTGAGTTTCTGGCTGGGGTTAAAACACATCTGGGTTTCATCACACTCAGCTGAAGAACAGAGAAGGCAAATTACCATTTGCAGAAAGGGAGTGGGAGCTGAGGAAGAAGAGCAAGGAGATGTATCCTCACAAGCAGTTTGCTGTGAAGAGGATTAGGCACATTATTGGATAAGCATATATGCCATAGCTAACAGGAGTTATGGAAGCAGGTAATGTGACCCAGAATAAGATGATGTACTATATACAAAGTACTGAAATAGGATACCTAGCTCTGCTCATAGTGCTTTAAAAGCATGTTGAAAAGATAGTGATGTAGAAAAAGCTTGTCAATTATTTGAGAGATAAAAGAAAATGTCTGGGAGTGAGTAACTTCAAAAACTTGGTTTACTTCTCACAGGAAATCAAAGGGTGACCTGACCAAAATGTATAATTCCTTCCTTGATGGTGGAGGGGGTATTGACGTACTTCAGTTCAGTGGGAAAAGCTGCAAGGATGAGTAGCCGCTAGTTAGAAAAGGGTGTATTTCTTTGAATTCATTTAGCTGTGATGACCTGCTGGTCAAGGAAAGAAAAAGAAGATCTGGTCAAGGAGTACCAACCATGAACCAGCTTAAATAAAGTCCTAGCCACCCTACTTCTTATCTACTTGAAACTAAGAAATACCTTTGTAATTATAATAGAAATACCCTGTTTTGAACATGATGGGAGGTATCTTGGGTATTAACAGGCCTTTTGCAATGTCTGTTTATTAAGCGCATTCTTTTAACTGCTGCAATGTAATGTTCCCTCTCAATATACAGGTAGAGTACTGGAAATAAGAATCTAATTATCTGTAAGGCACCCAGCCAGTGCTGAAGCTTCTAAAACCTTTCTACTGTCAAATAATGTCAGGGAAGGTAAAAATCACTCTCCTCTGTCCTTGAACTCCACAATGTCCTGGGTATGGTGAAGTGGATGAGTTCCAGAAAGTGCAAAGCTGATAACCCTAATTGTTGTACAGTTGCAGATGCAACGGTTGCATAAATCTCTGGCTCTCCTCCCGGGCATTGATCTTTTACTTCAGTAAGCCTATTCTTGAACAGGACAGGGGGTTTTCAAGTTCACTGAAATAATCTGAGATTTTTCTTGAAGTATTTTTACTCACTGACACAATGGTGTTGGCTTAAAACTTTTAGCACTCCAGATGTGGTCTCAGCTTTGGCCACCTGGTTGCTGCAACTCAGAAATTTTTAATTGATTTTTGTCAAAGTACTCTGGAGGTCATTCATCTGCTTATGCAGTATACTGTAAATCCTGGTGAATATTTTTAGCAATCTAAGTAATTTATGAGAGGTTCTGTTCAAAATGTGCAACAATGAAGTTGTTCCAGACTTAGCTGTGACACAGCAGTACAGCAGGATGGAAAAGATTCATAGAGTTTGAGTGACGTGACTTGAGAAGGCAGAGTCTATAACATATCATCCAAGTGGACAGTGGTCAAACATGTATCCACCAACCTGCTTTTCTTCCCTAAGTTTTGGTTTGTGCTGTTTAGTTCAATATTCAATTTTCCTTTCGTGCCATGATTACTGTACTAGGACTGCTTTTCTATGTTTCACTTAACCTTGTTGGTTAAGGAAGCCTTGTTGGTTATTACACGTATTCATGTTGCACGTTGGCTTTTGAATGTATTTACAAATAAATGCTTAATGTTCATAACAAAATATGAGAAGTAGTGAGTAAAAATTTAGTTCAGAATTGGATGAAATAAAAAAAAAAATCACACAGAGATTGGCTCATATATTACTGAAGTGTCCATGACAAGTTATTGGACATTAGTAGTAATGAAAATAGTAAAGCTTGTGTGGCCTGTGTGGCATGCTAGCAGTCTTGAGTGAAACAAAGAAAATCAGGACTGCTCAAGAGTTATAGTCTATACCTTAGAGGATGAATTCTGTTAAATACTTAAGATAGCTCTGCAAGATGCTGTCATCATAAATGGCATCGATCAGTGAAAAAAATGGATTGTTTCTTATTTTATTTACCAGACGAGCTGTTGATGGATACTATCTGACCACAATTTGTCATTTATTTTCATGTCCAGGATAAGGATGTCATGGAAATTTGTGTGTTGCTGAGAGCTAAATTTGAATGTAATATTTGTATACCAGGCAAAAACATCTAACAGTGCAAAATCATATTTACTCTGTATCACCAGCAGTGTTCTGAAACAAAGCTCTAAGAAACTAAACAGCAGAGAAATAATGATGTATGTAAAGTAATTTTAATTGGACAAATCAATTGTTTTGTATCTTTCTCATTATTCTGTAATTTAGTATTTTAGATTTACTAAAATTAGTGACATGTTAATTTTTATTGCAGTTAAGTGATGCACATATAATGCTATAAGAGTCAAACTCTAAATGTAATTCAGTTCAGTACCAGCCCTCTCTAGCCAAACTAATCTAACAAAGCTGTCACGTAGATTTAATATCAGACACTATATGCCAGTGAAGTAAAAAAAAACACCACTTGCAGTCCATCCAATACATCTTTGTGATCACATTTATCTAAAATACATACAAGTTATCAGAAGTACTGTAAGGGACCAGGGCTGAAATAATTTGCTTTTTGCACTAAAGCAGCAAAATATTAAAACTTCATCAATGCCCTCATTGCTACTAAAATGTCACTTGACCAGAGTCAGAAGTCAGTGAACTATTCTTACATGCAAAGGAATCAATGATGAGTTGGCTACTGAAATTACAGCAAGTGTTCTACACATATGTAGTTTTGACCACTCAAAGTATCATCTGTGAAGCCGCTTATGACACATTAGTTAATTGGAGGTCTCTTTGTTGCTAATCCTATAAAAAACTAAGGGGTTGGCAAGTATCATCTCCACAATGCCCCATCCCTTTAAGTGTTCAAGGCCAGGCTGGATTGAAGCTGATTTGAACAACTGGTGGGAGGTGTCCCTGCCCATGGCAGGGGCATTGGAAGAGGACTATCTTTGAGGTCCCTTCCAACCCAAACCATTCTATGATTCTGTATGATTCTCTGATATCACTGCATTAAACACTAGAGGCACATCCTGAACTTTGTAAAAGCACTAAAGGGATTTTTTTGTCTCTCGTCTGAATGACTTCTGGATCTAATATCCAGAACAAAAAAAAAAATGGAGCAAATCACTGTTAATTAACCAGATAATAATTAATGTAGACATAAGACACCTCTGTTTGCACCCTCCTTTTGTTTGCAAAGACTGAATGAAGTAGGAAAGCTCCAGAGAGCATTCCGCCCTCCACCCTAATGCCTTAATCCAGCAGAGTTTAACACTAGGGTTTGGTGTTAGAATGTGCTAACATAACTTGTAAAACTGAGGCTTCTGGAGCTTCTCTTCAGTGCTGAAGAATCATAATTACAGGAGAATTCCACTGTAGAACAGTCTTCATTAAAAGCTACCTCCGGGTGAAGCTTATGCTGACTTGAATGTCTGAAGAAAATGCTGACCTCGGGTTATAGTGCTTTTCCCTTAGCAGGTTTCCAGTTGGATTGAGTAATGCTTATATTAAATATACTGTCATATTTGGTAATTATTTTTTACTAGTTTGTTTTTCATGTACATGTGAAAATCCTTTATCCTAGCTTGCTATTTTACTACTAAGCAATGAAAAGCTACTGAACAATGGAAGGCATCTCATCTGTATTGCTAGTTTTGGTGTGTTGGCTCAGGTTAATAAAATTTGATTAAAATAATGAGAAAATTTCATTAAACAGACAGAAAACTATTCTGATACTTCAGGGAAGTTGTAGTGACAATTTTGAACTAGAATTTTCTGAACAGGGAGTTCTACTGCCAAAACAATACACAAAATGCAAACTGAATCTAGATTGCTCTTTCTTGGGAGAAGCCAGTCCTAACATAATCAAACAGGACTAATAAAATTGGAGTGAGTGGAGTTAACTTATTGTCAGAATTGATTTTAGAAATGAAATCACTGTTCCGTGACCTTCCTTCTTATATGTAAAAAAGGAGTTGCATATTTTAATTTAAGATCATGGAAAGAGCTACCACACAAGGCATAAATACAGCTGGAGATTTCAAATAGGATTGGAGCTGCCTGTCCTCAATGCAGAAAAGAAGCTTTTATGATCTGTGCAACTCATAAAGCAAAGGGATCTTTTTACTTACATGTTGTACATTAATAACATATTAATAAACAAATTTATCAATGTCAGCCCCAGAAACTGGTTTGTTATAAATGTATCAGGCTGTAAAACTAGATTTACCTCTTGGTTCTGGTTTCAAACATATGTTAGCTGCAAAGTCAGCTCAGATTTTCCCAAGTCCTCTCAAGCCTGTTAATAAATATGTTAATAATATATGCCAGCTTTTGATCATGGTGGACTGGTTAGCCAACTTCATAGAAAGCTTTCATAAATGTTTGTTAAAGTCTTATAAATGTAAATGGCACAGTAATTTGAAATTGATATGGAAGAGAAGATCCACAGCAGCTTATTTCCCAATCTTGCAGTATCCCATTTTCTACAAAGGATTATGAATGAGCCAAGATGAAAACAACATTCAAGACCTATTTTTTCAAAAATACCAATAACTGATATGCTGAAATGACATGACATAAAGATAAATCTGTGATCTGGTTGAGAGGTGACACAAAACTATGGCTCTGGAGAAAGCATTAAAAGATGGCTGCTATATATTGTTTATTGGTGTTAATTCTGTTGTACCAAAAGTGGACAAATGACAGGTGCAAATGCTGTTAGTTGAAAGAGCTTATTGTGCCCGCATACCACAAAATAAAGTAAGACTAATGCCAGAACAAGCTGAAGCACACATTGTCTTGTTAGAATGTTTTCTTTCCTGTTTTAACTAACTACTTTATGTTAGATCACTGACATTATTGGCATCTCCTCCACAAACTTCAAGGACGCAATATAGATTAGTGTGGCTGAAATACCACAAAGTTCTCCCTTGAGGATAAAACAGTTTCTGAAATTGTAGTAAGAGGGCTAGGAATTGGCAAAACAGAGATGCAAAAAACTTCCCTTAGAAATGGGCATGTTGGAGAAAGACAGCAGGGATTCTCCACAACTGGTTTTACACAGCTGTGGGCACTTGCCTGATACAGAAGCCAAGTAGATCAACGGTGTTTTGGGATAGTGTTTGCTTTGCATATTAAGGACTGACCTAACAATTCACCCTGACTCCCCTCTTCCCTCCCCGCGTCCTGGCCAATATCCCTGGGCTTGTGCTTTGGCCAACCTATCCTTGACCTTCCTATTCCACTGCTAATGCTGCTTCCAGCACCCTGCAGCAAGGACAAAACATGGCCCAAGTCCAACATGTTCTAACATGTTTTTTCTAAAATAAGTTGGGTTTTTTTTCCCTTATGAAGCACTTTGGTGTGAAGGGATACCATATGGCTCTAGATTAATAAATCCTTTATAGAAATACTCCTTCCTTTCCTGCTTAAACAAGTGAAGATTCCTATCAGCATTCATAACGTGGTTCCCTATGTGTTAAGCATTGTATAAAAGCTAAAGTGCTTTTGGCCAACTTCCAGGCATTAGGAGAAGCTCAATACGTTGTACCTTCTAAATGGAAAGAACTATAATTAGCATCATGCTTCCTTCTTATATATTAGGACATTTTTCTCATGCTTTGAATATTGGCTAAAGGATACTGTTCCCATGTCTGTCTAGTAAGGTTTCATCATACTGCAGTCACCTAACCAAACTAAAGGACATGAACTTTTTAATTTCAGAGCTCTAATGGATTTAATGCTTTTTGCATTTTGTTTTTAAGTTTTCTGCAATGAGCTATGCCTTGCATAATAATTCAGCAAAATAAACACAGCATTCTTATTTATTTGCTTAAATTCAAAACGATTTTGCTGCTCAAAGTGCCTGCTGAACGTCCCTCCAGCATGTTGTGATTGTTAAGCATGTTGCATTGCCCACTGATGGGTTAATTCATAAATGTTAACCAAGCAACTAGCCTCCTGTCAGATGGAATATCTTCAAATATTGATAATCTGTTCACATGGAATACACAATAATAGAGAATAATACAGAATCATTCTGCCCTCAATATCTAGGTAAGGATAGCAAGGATATATATTTTAATTTCCAGTGTAATACCATGTTGATTTTATCACCCTCAGCATTGCCTTGATGTTAGAGTGGATTTTTAAACTCTATCTTGATCATTTTTCAAATCTAATATTTGGAGGTGAATGGTTTTATGAATGCAGCTTAGCATTGTATCTTGATGGTATTATTAGCAAATCATATACAGAATGTTCCTGTAATTGAAAAGGCCTTTTAAATGCAAACATTTTCTGCTTGGCTTGAAGTTAATAACTGTATTTAGTAAAAAAATCATAGAGAGCTCATGGAGGTTGCTATTCTTTTAGTATATGGAATAAATTCATTTTCTACTTGAATTTCTGATAATACCTTATGGTATACCAAATACCTTTAATTTTAACAGGTCTGTAATGCATATCTGAATATTTATGTAGTGTTTATTTCCAAAATCATCTGAAGATCTGTCTATGAGAATACACAAATTACTCTGCAAGCCAGAGGACAACACCCCTCACAAATATTTTATGAAGTTATAAATTTGAATGGATAATTTAAAGAAATAGCATGAACAGCCACAGACAATTCATTATTGTTGCATTTAGAGATGTAGGACAAAATCAGATCAGACTGGTTTGAGCTGTAAAGTGAGAGACTCCCTGGATAAAAACACTGGGGTTGGCCTCCAGGAAGCAAAACAACCTTTGTTCTCTGGAACAGAAGACATAACCTGGAAAGCAATCTTTTGGGATTGTCTTTTTCTGGGAGATGAAAAACTAGTATTGTTGGCATTGGATGAGTAAAATAAAAGATATGTGAGGCAGAATTTCTGAGCTTAAGGTCGGTGAAAATGTTACTGTTTGCTTTAACAAGGGCAGGATTCACTTTGATTTTAAAAGGAATTAACTGTGTAAAATGTAATTAACAATGGGTTCTAATTGGCTACTATGGAAATTGTGAGTTTAATGTGACAGTTTCTAGTTGCTTCACCCTACTATTTTTTATCTAATTCTCTCTACTTTGAATTGCTTTTCCAACACCACCCCTGTGACTGAGCTGCGTCTGCTGTACAATGTACTTTGATTCACACAAGGCTCTGCAAAAAAAACCGCCACAGAAGAACTCATTGTAATTTTGGATGTAAGCCACAATTGTGGTTTAAAATACAGGTAAAAAAAAAGGCAGGGAGCGGTTAACCTAACTCCGTTTAAGAGAGGAACAACAGAGTTTACAAACTAGAATGGGTGTGTATCATAGCCCAGAAAAGGTAGGAGTGAAATCATCTTGGAAGCATGGATGAGTGTGACGGCCATGGGTTGCAGCCGAGATGCACTAGAGAAAGAGATGAGATGTAGCAGGGTACTTACCACAGAAGGTGATAAAGGACCAAAAAGCCATGCATGGGGACAGAAGATCTTGTTTTGTTGTCCTGAGAAGGCATGAGGAAACAGAGTTAGGATATTTATTGCAAGAGGCTTGGATTTTTTGAACATGGAAGCTACTTCCTTCGTTCTTCTGCTTATGTAAATATTTATTAAGTAAAAATAAAATACTAGGAAGAATATGACAAAGAAAGTGTCATTAGGACTTTTTAGAAATACTAGTATGTACAGGAAGGAGGGGAATCCTCTTATATCCTTACTCAGTCCTGCTTTTCCCCTGCTGCTACAGCATAATCATATGTATTTACCAATTTGAACTGATGGTATTCTTTGCAAATAATATAATAAAGAAATAATGGGCCTCATTATGAGCTTTTAATTGTGTAGACCTGACATTTTGGCCAACAGTTCAGTTCAGCGTGTATTAAAATAAAAAAGGCTAATTGTGTAAGTTTACCATTTCCTTGGGGAAAGCCTTCATCTCAGAGAAGTAATCCAGGAAATTCTTTGAGAGTTGTTTTAAGCCTGGATTTTGCATTTTATGGATAATAATACACAAAGGCTTCCAAACTCAGTGGGAGAGCTCAACACAAATGGCTCTCGAAAAAAATTACAAACAATAAAGGCATTGTCTTGCAGTGAACAGTCAGGCACTGCTCTTACAGAGATGGTTTTGTGCCCAATTCGCATGCATAATAATTATTGATATTCACTCATGAGAGAAAAAATGCCCCAAATTCCACTGCTATTATAACTAGAATGGATTCCTCAGAGCTCATGCACTAAAAAGAAATATTAATTGTGAAGATTTTAAGCTTATACCTAGAAGTACAGACTTCCTTTATTTTTTACCTTTTTATTAGAGAAAAAAAATGTTCATTCTCACCATTTGTTTGCTGGCTCTTAAGGTTTTGGATTTAGTTACTTGGGAATGCAATTGCTTCCATTTCTCAGACAGATCCTGTCAATACTTATGATCTCATTGTCACAAGTGAAATAAAAAATACAGTGCTGCCTAGGCTGTCCAAAGATACTTCTTTTCCTTCTGTTATGCTTTAGATTATTGCAATAGTTTTATTTTCTTCAATTAGTGTCACCAATTTGGAAGGTGAGGGGAGGGCACCATTTATACTACTAACCCTGTCTTGTTTAGTCTTTCATGGTTTATACAGAACACATGTGCATCACCTTCCTTCTTTTCCCCTGCATTCTGCTCCTTTACAGTGCCTCTTTGCCATATTTACAGCAAAAGAGAGGTCTCCTACACAGAGCCAGACATTTTTAGAGCATTCTATTGTTTGTAGGAGTTCTGAGAGGTGGACCAGAAAAGGTGACCCCTTGGTTTTAGTGTTCCTTTCATTCTAACATAGTTAGCTTTTGCTTTAATCTCTAACAATAGTGATTTTATCATGTGCCCAGAGCGGATACATGTTAAAGATTATCCTCATCTGTCCATAAAAACCTAGATTTTTCCATGTTCAGCCATTTCTCTGGAGGAAGCAAGATTGATGCACAAGGGTTCTGGCAGACTTGCAGTGAAAGCGGAAAGCTGAAGTTACTTCCACCTCACTAGCGCTCTGCCCTGCAGCTCCTGAGGATGTCACTGTCTCTAAGGCAGGGACATCAGATCTGCCTAATGATTCTCTTAGGTGATAAGTAGGTTACTTTACTATGCTGAGGCACAAAGGATGACGGCTGGAAAACTCCTTTATAACCAGCATAATCCTGCTTTAAGAAGGAATCATCCACCACAACAGTGAAGCACGGTGCTTGGAGTGCTAACAATTAAACTGTTTGGCTAGAATTTGCCTTCCAAAGTCTGACAGACAAATACAACGCCTTTATTACCTCAGTCTGAAGTAAAACAACATTTCCGTATTATTTAAATAATATCACAGAATGGTTTGGGTTGGAAGGGACTTTAAAGATCATCCAGTTCCAACCCCCCTGCCACAGACACCCAGTAGATCAGGGTGCTCAGTGACTTGTCCAGCCTGGCTTTAAACACCTTCAGGGAGGGCGCATCCACAACCTTTCTGGGCAACCTCTTCCTGCGTCTCACCACCCTCACAGGAAAGAATTTCTTTCTTCTCTCCAGCCTAAATCTCCTCCCTTCCNTTTTGTAAAAATAAAGTTATTTTTAATAGTCTTAGCAAACTAGTTTTTGATATGGTCATACCCGCTATACTTTTCTTTCCAGAAAATATTTTTGGGACATTTTTATAAATGAGAATGCCATTAGAGGTTGCACTGTGCTACTGCTTTAAATTTAAAATATGGCCAAAAATTATTAATCAGAAGTGAAATCAAAATCTGGAAACACAAAGCAATTCACAAATTCTTCAGAACTATCATTAATTTCAAATTTCTGTGGTTACTGCACTCAAACGGGCTTTGAGTTTCATTGAAGCAAGTGCATACCAGCTAATTAGGGGACCTTAAAGATCCTACAAAGTAAGCTAGTTATGTACTCTCTGAAACAAATGCAGATTGACTCAAGTTACTCTTCTCAGAGAGCAAAACAAAAAATAGCAGTGAATGCTGCATATGCAGAGTATCTAATTTAAATCTGACTTGCAAATCACTTAAGCAAGCAGTAGGCACAATCAGTGAGCACTGTGCTCTCAGCCAGTGGTTGCGCTTGCTAATTCCTTCTGGCTCAGGCTACATACATTTCAAAGTAAGTTTTATTCTTACTTGGAATGATATTATGACTATTTTCATGGAACGGTTTGGGTTGGAGGGGACCTTAAAGATCATCCAACTTCCCTTCCATGATCAGGGATGCCTTCTACTAGACCAAGCTGCCTGAAGCCCTATCCAACCTGTCCTGTAAGCCTCCAGGGATGTAGCATCTGCAGCCTCTCTGGGGAAGCTGTGCCAGTGTTATTTTCTTATAATTCCATACTCTGAGGTAAGAAGAGACTAAAATATTTTCCATTCTGATGTGGTAGCCCTTGCTAGCTATGGACCAGTAAGAACAGATACAACATGGTATGCATGACAAAACTTCTAGTCCCTCTATGTTAAACTCAGTGCTTTTTACTTCTTAACCTTTAGGCAGATTTTGAAGGGAAACCACTTTTCTTTGAGAAGGATACTATTTTAAAGTTTCAGAGAATAAGTTGAGAAATTTGGACACTATTTTTCAGGCACTTCAAAAGTGTTTTACTTAAAAGTGACTATTGTATCTTTATCTGAGAGAGGTCTGTGAGAAGCAACAGTCTAAGCAGTTAAGTCACGGTTGCACCTGCTACTTGGAAAATTAATCCAAGGGAATCAAATTCACTGTGTTTTATTACAGCCCTTCTTAAATTATAACAATTAAATGTTGCATACCTTTGCCTAAATACTAGCAAATGGTCTCAGTTCTGTTAGAATTTCACTGATGTTCAGACTGCAGCTTCATGCTGGCCAAAGCCAACTGTAGTCCCTTCTGCCAAGCCTTGCTCCTACTTTACGGATTTCTTAGGTGCCAGGGAGCTGTATAAGCACTGTGAGAAACTTTACTTTTGGTTAATTTCCATTTTCATGCTACTGATACAGAGCTCATCATCCTCAAGACTTGTGAAGATGATTATTTGCTCCAGTGCAATTTCTCTACAAGTACCAGAAAGGAGGTTGTAGTGAGGTGGGGGTCGGTCTCTTCTCTCAAGTGATGAAGTGAGAGGAAACAGCCTCAAGATGTTCCAGGGGAGGGTTAGAGTGGATATTAGGGAATATTTCTTAACCTAGAGAGTTTTCAAGCATTGGAACTGCCTGCCTAGTGAAGTGGTGGAATCGCTAGCTCTGAAAGCATTAAAAAGACGGGTAGGTAGGTGCTGAGTGACATGGTTTGGTGACGCACTTGTCAGTGTTGGGTTGGTGATTGATTAGCCATGATCTGAAAGTGCCCATCCAACAACTCTACAACTCCATGGTTCCCACTGGCCACCTGCAGCTGCGCCGGCCTGCAGCCTCCCCTCCCTGCCACCCAGCCCTTCATTTCAACCCCCCGCATCCTTCTGCCCTGCTGCGTGGCACCATTATTTTCCTGCTTCTACCATCGACCCTTTCAGGCTGTTTCTGCCATTTCACCTGTTCCTAAACTACTCAACAATGACCTTTCTGCCCTGAATCACCAAAAACTTTGTCCTTAAAGTGACTGCAAAAACAAAACCACACTTTTTTGGTGGTTTCTTTTGTTTGTTTGTTTGTTTTGAGTGCCTGCAATCTACTCAGAAGGAGACTTAATGGTTTGCTGTCATCCAACCCATTTCAGACGCGTATCTGGGTAACCCACCAAAAATCCCACAACCCACCCCACCCGCAGCCGCGGCTCGCCCCGGGACAGNTTGGTCCAGAGGTTTGCTGGCGTACGGGACGACGAGCCACCAATTGATGGTGTCTCTCCTGTCTCCGAGGGAAAGGGGGAGGGAGGAGCTTGCGAGCGGCTCTGCCGGCGGAGGCAGTCTAAAGGAAAGGGGGGGTGGGAGGGAGGACGGGGGAAGGAGGGGCGAGGATTAACCGGGGGCTGTAGATCGAGGGGAGGCGAGGAACAGGCGCCGCACCGCGCCTTCCCCACCTCCCTCCCCCCCATCTCTCCGCCGCCGTTGTCGATCGTCGCCGCGGTGGCCGGCCGGGTGAGTGTGAGGAGAGAGGCTGGCGCGCACCCCGAC
>VZTY01015105.1:97134-113506 GCA_013400935.1 Turnix velox
TGGGGGGGGTGAGGTGGGGGCAGATATACGTGTGTGCGTATGGGGGGAGGGTGTTAGGGGGTGACCCTGATAATGGCTTTATGTTGGCTTGCGTAATCTGCGATCAATTATTTATTTCATGCACCACTTATGGGGTGGGGGGGGATGTGGAGGGACAGCGTTAGGCCGAGTGCAGCAGAAGGGAGGCTTGCTTCCCTTATGGGGATGCTATAGGGAAGGGAGGAGGTGGGGGTTTTTTGGTGGGAGTTCCAGTAGCGTTCCTCGTGCTTGATCCTCTCTCCCAGTGGCAATTTCTGGGGGATGCCAGCAAGGGCGGTCCGTCTTGGCGATAAATTTTTAAAGATCGAGTGGAAGCCGCCCTGGTCTGAGCGTAAATAACCTTGTGCGAGATTGTTTCTTTATTTTACAATTTTTATTTTTTCCTTCCCATTCTGTAGCAAGATTGGGCTGCTCAGCCAGCCTGGAGAGAGAAGGCTGGGGCAGGGAAGATGTCTTCTGAATCTTTTTATCTGGCAGCTCAAGCTAGATTTGACTCCAAATGGTTGAAGACAGACTTACAGGTAAGGAGTTGGGTACTTGCATTGCGTGGTGACCTTTCAGGTGCAGATCAGGGATGCTTTTAGTCTAAACAGCTGACAAACAAGGCTACAGTGTTTCGCTTGAGAGACAGATGGGTAGGGTTTTTGAATATGCTAATTTAAAACTGATCTTGAAGAAACCCTGACTTACTTTGAGCTGCAAATAGATCTGTATTGTTGGTACAGAACCTTCTGCTTAGAAACAAGCTGGACCACGCGTGTTAGTTGTCTTTGAAGAGTGTCCAAGCGTAGAACCGTAAATTTTTCAACTATGCTTTTGCTGAACTTCTTGTCTTTATACAAGCCAGCAGCTTTAATGCCCAAGAGAACTAAAGGGTTATAGAAGTCTAATTTATATTTTGAAAAATCCAGATTAGCTTGTATGTAGTTGTATGTATAGCAGATAGAGGTTTCCTTTAAATTTTGAGGGTTTTTTTGAAGTGAGTTAATTTTTTGTCAAAGCTATCTGATTGAAATGGAGCTGGTCTTTGTTAAAGTGTGCTGGCACTAGTTGGTAAAGTTTTGTCTTAGAAGGTGATCTGTTAATTTATCAATGCTGTGTAACACACAGATGAGGGTACTGTCCTATTCTTCCAATTCAGGTTTGAAGATTTGGAGGAAATATAGAGAAATGGTGTGGTTTGGGTCAGTTATGTTTGCTTCAGCTGAAATGGGTAACTAGAGCAAATCCTTGTCTTGTCTGTCATCTTCTTTTCACCAGATGTTGCATATAGATAGCCAGTGTTATCTCTCTATTACAGATTAATAACAACAATGAAAAATTAAAAACTTGCATCCTGAGTGACATTACTCAGAATTTAATTTTGATAGTTGGAATGGTTGAGTTCATCTGATCTTGTGGTTAGATGAGTGTTTTTCCTTCTGCAGTTGTGATTCAAAAGCAGTCTTACTTCAGTATTTTACATAAAACAAGCTAAATTGGAATCAGAAGTGACAGATAAAGCCTTAGAGGTTACATTATTTAGTAGATTCATGTGTAAATACTATGAAATGACAGGGCTTGCTCTTGATTTGGCTAGATCTGTTCTATTTTCATCTTAACAAAAGGAAAGTTTTGATCTGAAGTTAGGTGTTTGGGCTAGATCAATGTAGAAGAAAACAGTTTGTAGACCAATATATTAAGAAGTACAGGAATATTTTTGTGTTCCCTGGAACCTGGCTTCTAGATTACAGTTATGTTGTTTCAACTATTGTAGAACTGAGGAAAATTTTGGCTGAAAAATGACAGTCTTTTTAACAGCTGCTGACTATGCAGTGTCTATCTCTTTCTTTGGTATTATATGGGGTGAAAAATGTGACCATTCATGTGATTGTTCAGATTTTTCCTCTCATTTGTAGTACCTTTTTTCCCTTTTTTTTAATCTTGACTTTTGACAAAGTAGTTTCAATTACCATCCAAACTTTAAGGATTATTTTCAGCCAAGTATATATAAATGCAATAAAATTTCTGTGTTTTACAAGACTGTTGAGTAGTTCATGTGTTGCAGTAATTCCTTTTAATATTAAAAAACCTTAATTTGTAACAAATTTCTGCAAGTAAGCTCTTTTGATTTACAAGAGTTCTCTGAGTAATAGCAAGTTAGACCCTAATTGTCCCAGTTCTCCTTTTGTTTTCTTCCAACCATGCTGTAGTCAAAATAATGAGATTAATGAAAGAACAGTCATAATTTGTGATCTGTTGGACGCAAGCATTGCTTCTCTGGAATCTGAAAGCTAGCCAGACCTCCTGGGTATAATATAATTTTCTTATTAGATTACTGGTTTTGGTAGTACACTGAACCTCATCAGAGAATGCTGTCTGGATGTATGTGTTCAGTATCTGAAATAATTATTACTGTGAGTCTTGAATTGTTCGTGTTTAATGTATTAAATGGCAGATGTCTCCTGTCAAGTAAAGGGGCTTTGGGCTCTGGGGAGTTTTCTTAATTGCGTGATTGACTGACTACTTTAGCTACTGGTTGCTGTGTGTGTGAAATTTCTTTATAAGCCCTGTCTCTTAATCTTTTAAGTTCCAAGTGTGCTGAATGTACTGATTTCCTCTGGTATATGTTTTTACCAGCTGCCTATGGAAGGAACATACTGTTGGTTAACAGACTGTCATCAGGAATTGAAAACCTGAGCATAGTACCTAGGAGGGTTTTGAAGAAATACATGCTAATTTATGTGAATGAATCAAACTGGCTACAAAATATTGCTTGGAATTAGACCCTGAAAGTCTTCAGTTTACAGCTAGATTTTTAGCTTTTCACTGCACAGCAGTCCAAAAGTGTGTAGATCAAAGTCCTAGGTGAAACAGAATTATACTGGGGAATACTTCCCTTAGGAGACATACAGAGATTGATTAGGCTTTGAAACTTAACTTTTTATTATTTTTCAGTAGAATTCTGCACTGCTGCTGCAAAATTTGGGTAGTGTAGCTAGAAATGGAAGTGAAATGTTTAATTTGGTGGGCTAGCAGTCTAACTTGCTTGAAATCTCTCAGAAAATCAT
Source organism: Turnix velox (assembly GCA_013400935.1). NCBI lineage: Eukaryota > Metazoa > Chordata > Aves > Charadriiformes > Turnicidae > Turnix > Turnix velox. The sequence continues at coordinate 100,224 of VZTY01015105.1, forward strand.
GGTATTTTTTGCTTTAGCTCAAGATAATATTTAATTGCTAATGTAGTATGTGATATCATAACACTGTGTGCACTAACAAGTCTGTAATATAGTGGTATTAATATGATAAGAGTGACACGTGAATTTTAGCATGGATTGTTTTTAATCACCATTGTGCGTCACTGTTTCAGCTGGCAACTAGGCCAAATTTGAATGTTCCTACTCAGTTTTGGGATGTTGCTGTTAAGAGACAAAGCCAGTGTAACATAGCTTATTACTGTTTAAGAGACTGTCAAAGATACAAGCCCTTTTGCAATAGCAGTGAATCTCTAGCCTGCAGGATTAACTGGTGTGACGTATTAATGGAACTGTATCTTGACAGTATATTTTAAAAATTATATTAATTTTTCTGAAACAAATCAATATGTAAAGCATTTTGACTTCCTATAGTAAAAGACCCAGGTGGACCTCATAACTGCATAATTTCTTTTTACTCACTTTGTATTTAGTTGACCTGTTATTGGATGATTTACACAGCTGCTAATGTAATTTTGAGCTGATCAGAAACTTTAATGAAAAAAAATCTAAATTTCCCTTAGTGCAAAACTGAGGTATTTGTTGTCTGAAAAAATACAGATTGTCATGACAGCTTAAAAATTAGGATAGCCCAGTTCAACATGGGGTAAAATCACGTAACATGAGAACTTATTGTGCATGTCAATAATACGTGGATAACATCACCATTAATAGAATAAAGCTGCAAAGTTACAAAACAGGTGGAATTTAGTATAGGTCACATTCATGGGTCATGCTTAGTATGCTTGCTTGAAAGTTAGTGTATTGTGTAAATTTTCAATTTATTTTCCTACATATGAATAAATACATTTAAAACCACCGATTTATGTCTGTTACTAGTAGAAACCATCATGTTCGCTATCAAATATGTGTGATGGGAGGTAGTGTTTTAATGGCTGTTTCTGAGGAAGGCATCCCTTTTTAAAAAAGGGAAGTAGTAAAAATATACGAATGGAAGGGAAGATTAAGATCGTTTAGTTAAACCTAGTTACACAGTTTGTCAAATCCCAGAATGTTTAAAATAATTCTAATGAAATAGATGTACCATATTACTAATTTAGAACCTTACGCAGAAGGCTGTAATTAGTGATGGCTGAATAACAAGGAACTAGAATTGTTGTTAGCTAATGGGATACATGTGCCTGTTCAAAATGGTGTTTTTTAGTCTGCTTATTCTGGGTCCTGTGGAGAGCTGTTCTGCTTAGTGGCAGGCGTTAGGATTGAAAAACATCTTTGTGAAGTGTGGAAAAAGATTTTAGGCAGCAGTCAAGGTGCAAGAGCTCTCCACAAGAGGAGCATGGTTAATTTTTGTCAGTTTTCATGGAATTTATGCCTGGTAGGCTATTTCTGTCAACTTCTTTTGCTGGAGAGGTGAGAGTGAGCTCTTTGAAATGAAACAGACACCTGTATGAGTTGCATTAGTCTGAAACACTTTTACTTTCCCTTCAAAGTCAAATTTTGCATTTTGATTTTCGTAAAAATCCGACTCTACTAGCATCTAGATCAGTGTCTTCCTTGTAGGAAGGTAAAAGCAAGAAATTAGTGAAAGTTGCTCCCTATATTTTGTGATTTCCTGTTAGTTTTCATCTTAGTTTTGGTTTTCTGAACAAAAAATGAAGGATTTATGTCAAGTTTCATGGAGCAAGCCACAAATGTGAACTCTTTCATTTTGAAAGGAAGTGAAATTTGCAACAGCCTTCTATTTTTTGTGGGTTTTAAATTTTTTTTTAATGCTGTCCCTTCAAAACAAGTGACTTCCAGGGGGAGGGGTGAGAACTGTATGTGGAGTGATAGGTTAGAGAAATTAAATTTAATGCTTATGCAAATGTTTTGGCTGAACTGTTCTGCAAGTGGAGAAGTTGGAGTATTTAGTCTTCCAAGTTTTGGAGAACTGCATGAGTTTTCTTTGCATGTGACTATTAATTTTAATAAACTTCTGCAACAAAATGGCATAGGCTGTTATCATGGGGACATTTCTAGTTTAACTCCTAATGTGTTGAGTAGCATGGGACTGCTCAACTTTTCTGGCTTTGGGACAGTATGTTTAGATTTAATGCTATTTCACTGTGCTTTTCATGGATGTGATAAGCAGCTGTGCTTTCAGGGCATGCTTCAACAGGGAAGGAAGGAAGCTAGAGCAAAATACTGAAGACAATGACAATAAAAAAGGAAACAACAATTGAATGGACTAAAAAGCATGGAAACAACAGAGCAGGTTGGGAAAGGAATTACTGTTTTGTGATTTTTTTTTTTTTTTCTTCAGCAGTGCTGAGCTGAAAAAAAATTCTTGTTTTTAAATCTTTGTAGAGAATTTTTAAAAAAATGTAGTCTTTAAAATACAACCAGTGGCTAATGCAGAAGTACCTATATTAAAGAAAGGAACAGATTCCTTCTCCCTCCTCCCCACTGGCAATTCTGAGGTGAAGATTATTTAAGTAGCTTATATTTTAAATCCATATTGACATTTTGTGATTATGAAGTCACTGTCTTGAATTTACAGTGCAGTTATATAACCGGGAATTTCACCTCAGTCAGTTCTTATCCTTTTGTGCCATTTTCTTTTCCTGGCATCAGTTTTATTGAATTTGAGTTGAATTTTACGGAGGCTTCTGTGCTTTCTGTAGTGAAGCTCATATCAAGAACATGGTCTCCTTTACCTCTTGGAGTTCCTTTTAAACATTTAACTTAGAACAAAGCCACTGAAGAGTCTTAAAATAACTTAGTAAAACCAAAATTGAAGTGCTGCTTTGAGAATTCTCTGAAGCTTATCCAGTTATGGTTTCAAGATTTTATTTTCTGGAAGTGTAAGGAAGTGTTAATTTTAGTGCTTCATTCTCTAGAATTGATGGGGACAGATTGGAATTTCACTGCCAGGCTTATTGGAGGATGACAGCAGCATAAGCAGCATGCAAACTAGATAACTCTTTGATGTATTTAAATGTTTTGCCAGGATAAATTGAAGTTCTAACTGCACAGGTAAGATTAACAAATTAGTAGAGAGGAGGCTGCCTAGTTTACAGTGCGGTAAAAGTTCACCTTGAACTCTGCTTAGGCCCTTGCTTTTTTGTTTTGGGATAAGTGGGCGGTACTGAGACTTAGGTGTATATGGGAAGCATGAATTTGGTGAGGTACATAGTTCAAGTGCAGAGATCAGCACGAAGGTCTGGGAATGAGAATGTCTGACAAGTGATAGAAGTGGCTTGGAGTTTGTGAAGAAGAGGTGCATCAGAGATGAGTATTTTTGTCTGTGGTCTCAGAGGAGGTCAGGAAGAATGATAGATTTTGGGAATAGAGAATGCCGCTTGGAATCATAGGATATTTTGGGTTGAAAGGGACCTAAAAGGTCATCAAGTTCCAACTCCCTGCCATAGGCAGGGACTCCTCCCACTTAATCAGGCTGTTCAGTGCCATGTCCAGCCTGGTCTTGAACACCTCTAGAGAGGGGGCATCCACTACCTCTCTGGGTAACCTGTTCTAGTGTTTCACTACCCTCACTGTAAAGAATTTCTTTCTTATGTCGAGTCTAAATCTACCCCCTTCCATATTAAAAATTCCTTCCCCTGCTTTTCTGTAGGACCCCCTCAGGTTCTGCTAAGTTACTGTGAGGTCCCCCCTGAGCCTTCTCTTCTCCAGGCTGAACAACCCCACTTGACTTTGTGTGATGAGAGGAGGATTAAAACTGTGGACTCAGGTTGTTGAACAGTGGATAGTGGTGATGGTGCATGAAGCTGCTGCCTGTCTCAGTCTTGGGAAGGCAGCATGTAGGTGGTGGGGCAAGCAGGGACTTGTGATCCTTATGAAACTTTTACAGAGTGGACATCTGTGGAGCTGTTGCTAGTTGCAAAAGTTCATGGAAACGTTATTCTCAGTTTTTTGACTTAGTAAGTTAAAGTTCATGCCTTTAAACATTTACAAATTAATTTACTGAGTTATTAGATGAAAGATGTCCACGTAAGTAAAGCAATGTAGTGAGACTTCTAGACTTAATAAGACACAGGTGGGTACTCTCATACTCTTGACCGCAGCATACAAAAGCAGTGAAGACACTGAACATGTTTCTCTGTACTTGCTCTGCACAATTGATTGCTTTGTGAACTTTATTTAAATGGAGTATAAGAGCTATATTTTAAAAGAGTAATATTTATTGTTTTGAAAATAGAAACCAAAGGGAGATGCTAAGAAAGATTTGTTTTGAACAGAGCTCTAGTTCCTTTGTCTGCACTTGGATAAATTGATAAATGTCTTGCAAATGTCTAAGGAAGTTTTGGTGGGAGCAAAAAGTATGTGCTTGTGTGCTAAGGTAGTCTTAAAAACACTGTAGAAAGAAAGAGAAGCAGGATTGTATAGTCAAAGCACTTGACTTTTCTACCATACAGTTGATTTACTGTTGTCTTTAGCTGCTAGTTTCACAGAATCACAAATGAGATTGGAAGGGACCTTTGGTGGTCATCTGTTATGACCTCCCTTCTTGGGCAAGGCCACTTTAAACCAATTTCCCAGGGCTGTGTCTGAATGGCTCTTGAAACCCTCTAAGGATGGAGAATCCTTGAAACCTCTGTGCTCACCATCACGGAGAAAAAGTATTTCCTTAGGTTCAGAGGGAACCTTCTGCTGCCTCTGGCCCTGCCGCTGTGCACCACTGAGCAGAGCCTGGTTTCCTGCTCTTTACATCTTCCCTTCAGGTGTTTATATGCATTGATGAGTTCCCTACTGAGCCATTTCTTCTCCAGGCTAAATAATCCCAACTGTCTCAGCCTTTCCTCTTAGGAGGGATGTTCCAGACTTTTAATTATCTTCATGGCTCTTTGTTGGAGACTCTCCATTATGTCCATGTCTCATACTGGGGAACCCACAACTGGACCTGGTATTCCAGATGTAGCTTCATATGTGCTGAGTAGAGTGGAAGGATCACCTCCTTGAACTTGCTGGCAACACTTAAAATGAAGTTCAGGACACCCATTAACCTTCTTTATGTGCAAGAGCACATTGGTGGCCCATGTTCAACATGGTGTCCACCAGGACTCCCAGGTTCTTTTCAGCAAAGCTGCTGTGCATTTGGGTTCCCCCAGCATATACTGGTACCTGGCTTTGTTCCTCCTCAGATGCAGGACTTCATATTTCCCTGTGTTGAACTTTGAGGTTCCTGTCAGCCTGTTTCTCTAGCTTGTTGAGGTCACTCTGGATAGCAGCATTATTAGCACTTTATTTCTTTTGGTAAAGTCAAATATTTCTCTTTGGGCTATAGAATTCTGAGATCACAAAAATTAAATCACTTGAGTAATTTGATACTGAAAACCTCAGATTTTTCTTTCACCTTTTGGTTAGTGTGGCAATTTGCTGTTTAGTGTTTGTGTGTTCAATGTCAGACTAATAGGGAACTTGTTACAGCTGGAATTGAGTTGCCCTCAGTCACCACAGATGAGTTGGTTGTAAATTGTGTTTCTTAATTATCTGGTTGGTTGGTTGGTTGGTTGGTTTGGTACAAAAAAGGTCCAACATTCCTTTAGCATGTCTCCTTCTCTTCCTCCCACAACACATACACCCTTGGCAAAATGTTAACTACAACCAGGATAAAAGCAAAATGGTTTATCTGAAGAATGCTTATGGTGTAAACTTCTACATGAGATATTTACTTGTAGGAGGGGGAAGTGTATGACCTATGATCTTGGTGGTTGCTCTATCTTTGTGCAACATACCAAGAAAATGACTTTGATAAGAGTTTTAACACCAAGCCCAAGGCAGAAAAAAATTTGTTTACTTTTCCAGTTTTTAGTTGTTTGAAAGACTTGTGTGAACTTTGTGCCGTGTGAAAGAATTAGAGGTTAAAAACGGGAAAACAATTCTTGATTCTCTTTTGCACCAGTGCTTACAGAAGTATTAAGTTCTCTGAAGTAAAACACTTCTGCATTATGAAGAATCTTGAATTCAAAGCCTGCAGGCCTATAGATCACTAGTTTAAGAGCTGTGAGAATGATTTTTCATACCAAGGTTATATGAGGGTGAAAAATTTATGAAAGGACAGTTTAACAGTCAAAAATTGTAACTTTGTGAAAAGTGTAACTTACTCTGCAACCCCTCTTGAGGGCTGCCTCACTCACTGTTTTTCAAGCTCATATTTTGGCAGGGTTAGCATTCAGCAGGTGAGTGGTGGTTGTTTTTTTTTTTTCTTCTATGACATCTGAATCAAAAATAGTGTCAGTTGTGTTTAGCTAAATTTTGCATGAAAAAACTTGTGAAATATATTCCTTAAGTGCCTCATTAGAATAAAAGATCATGCCTGATGAAAGAGTAAGTGAATGCCATTAGTTTTTGAAACATTTATAGACTGCAAACAATGCAAGAAATTCAGTCAATGGTGAATGATTGACTTTTTTTTTTTGGTTTGTTTTTGAAATGCAGCTGCAGATAATTTCAGTTTTTAAAAAATAAACCAAATGTGAAACTTTCAGCAAAACACAGAATCTTAGCAAGAGCTTTGCTGTCTAGCCCTGAAGAATGGAGTCTGAACCTTTCAGTGTGGTATGGTCACAGTATAATTCTGGTATATCCCAGTTGAGTTGAATAGTGTTTTCCTCTTATACCCCTGAGATCAGGAAATGTCAAGTGAAAAATACATGCAATGAGTCAGCTGGAAAAAAAAAAGATTTAAATTATTACTGTGTGTTGGAGTTAATTTCTGAAGTGTGCCATTTGAAGTCAGGAAACTGCTATGGTAATTTAGTGTGTTATAGTGGTGTCAAAGCAAACAACTTATCTTTAATTCTTGTTAACTGAGATTAGCTAGATCACTGAATGACTTCCCTGTTGGTCGTTGCAACTCTTAAAACCTACAATCTTTAATCATTAAAATATCATTAGGAAATAGATAATGATAGATTGTGAGTGAACTTCTTTGTATAAAAGATTTAACAGAATTGTGTAAGTAACATTTTTTAATTACTCTGCTGTTAAACCACTTTGTATTTGAATACTAGTTATGTAACAGTTTTGTAAATAAGCCTCTAGATGATTTTTTGGTGTTTTTTTTTTAAGTGTCCCCACTTTGATCTGTTAAAGGTGTCTTGTTTTTCATTCCCACATACTCCCCTTCCTCCGTTTTGCTAAGTGGTTATTACAGAATTCCCTTGGGATGTTAACACCTGTTTCGTTTATAAAACATTTTATAAAGCTGAGATCAGCACCAGTGGAAGAGAAGTTATCCTGGTCATTAGGTTTCTTCAAGGGAGATCCAAATTGCTAAATCCTTATGAGCTGTGTTACAGTGGGAGCTTTCATGAGCGCTTCCAGCCAGCACATCCCTGATAACTTTCCTATTGCGAATATTTTTGTCCTGTTGCCCATCTAGTGTATTGGGAACTGACCAGGGCTGAGGCAGCTTCTGTAGGATCTTTGTTAGTCAGCTGCTTTTAGGCTTGATTGGCTCCATAATCTGGTTCAACAGACAATGACCACTGTGAGAAGAGGCATTGTAGCAGCTGGAAAGAAGAGCAAAGGCTTTGGGAGATGCTTTGCACAGCAGGACCAGTTTGAACTGGTTAAATAAATTCATGAATCTGTGCCTTGGTGTCACATGTTCTGGTTTTGTGGCTTTATGTAGCTTGACTTTATTTGAATCACTTTTCCTGAAGGCAGAATCAGCACCCCACCACATGTCCCCTGGATTATTGCATGGTGTTATCTTAAATGTGTGGATATTTCTGAGGTGACCCAATCCATTATTTTGATGTATTTAAACACAATATACTTAAATGTAATCTGTGCTTGCTGCGTGTAAGCCTATTTAGAAGTTGCTGTTTCAAGCTTCCATCCTGAAGATCCTCATTGGATATACAAGTGTAGTGATACATCTGCTTGCTTTCTTCTGGGAGAAAATATAAAATCTGGTGCATTTTTAATGTTAGCTTGAGTTGGCTTGAGAGAAAATTGTGTGTAACTATATGTCATGTATTACTTTTAACAGCTTGCTTTTACACGAGATGGACTATGTGGCTTGTGGAATGAAATGGTAAAGGATGGAGAGATTGTGTATCCTGGAGCAGAGTTAACACAAAATGGTGAACTACCTCCAAGAAAAGGTACAGATTTAAAAATATTTTTTACTATTTCTTTTTTATTATCTTGGTGATGAAAATGAAATTTAGATTTCATTCTGTCATGAAACTTTGGTTTATTGTCACCTGTCTATACGGTTTGCAGATGTTCATGTTTTGAATGAAATATAATTAAAACTGACTTTTTTCAAAGCATATGGAAAGGTAATGTTTTCAAGCCTTCATTTGAAGGCTCGAATTTGTTCCAGGCTTTGAAATTGAGCTTCATAACTAGGAGTGTTACTGTGAGAGAGGCTTGATAGTGGTTTTTTGTTTTTGTTTGATATGCTCAGTCTGTTTACAGCTGAAGCCTCTGTTTAAAGGAAGTGGACTGAGGAATGGGGTAAAGCTGATACTGTGATTTCTAATTTTGTTTATAATCCTCACAGTGTGACTAAAGGTCAGCTAAAATACTGTCCACAATCTGACTCAGAATGTAGTGCTTTTTTGTTGTTTGTTTTTGCCTTCTGGTGTACTTGACAGCGGTTCAAACTGCTCTTCTGCAAATGGCAGAGTAATGCATCTATTAAAAGAGATTATTTTGGTGGAGGTGGATTTTGTGGATTTTGTTTCATGGTGGGTTTTGTGAAAATGGAGTGATTCTGTTCTTGCCTTTTTTTTAACTGCTGATGGCAGTGCTCTTTTGACTCGTTATTGAACAAAAAACTAACCAAGTCACAAAAGGAAAAGGTTTGTATATTTCCTGATCTGTCTGAAACAGGATCACCAAATGGTCAGATTAAGTTTTCTTCATCATTCATGTGACCCTTAAATAAACAAGGTTCTCTCCAGGAGATGGGTGGAGATAATGCCTTTGGTAGCAGTGAGCTATTATTTCAGCTTCTTTTGCTTCCCATACTGTACTGTTAGATGTGGCATTTCAGATCAGTGATGCTTAATTCTTTGTGGAGAGAAATTTGGTTTTGGTACTTACGATTTACCTCCCTTAAAAAAGAGAAGGGGGGTGGGAAGTCTTTTTGACTAGAGGAAGTTATTTCTACAGGAAAGAAACTAAACTTTTTTTTTTTTTTTGAGATGAGAGCAAATTATATGTTACTTTTATCAAGAGTATAAGCTTCCTAGGTTGTGGATGGCTTTGTGCTGTAGAAAGAACTAGAGTTATGCTCCTAACTGTTCCAGAGCTAGAAAATTTTTTGTTCTTCTGATGTTGACCCTGTTGAATATTGTTGTTGACACTGGATGAAAATACAAATGATCTTATTGTAAGGGCTACTATAGCAGGTGGTAATGAAGTAAGTGGAGGTAGCATAATACTTTTTTTGTTTCCTTAGTATGTGTAATTTAGTGTAGATTACTAATAGACATAAACGTATTGCAGTGGAGCATTATCCCCTAAGTGCACCATGTTTCCCATCCACAGACAGCTAATGATGTAGGTGTTGTGACAGTTGTGGTGTAACTTTCCAGCATACTCTGCAGCTGTGTAGCAAAAAGATTGCAAACATCTTTAATAATACAATATATTAAAATAAATACCTACTTTACAAATCAAAGTGATGTAATTTCTTTTTTTGTGCCAGATACTTAAACATTATTTTTTAGAATTCCACCTGTGTTGGTCTTCTTCTTTAATACCTTCATAGCTGAGTAGCCACTGAGAACTAGGATCTTTGTTAGTTATGGTGCTGTAGTGAGTCCAAGAAAGCCTTTAGAAGGATGTCATAGTATAATTGCTATTTGTTTTCAGACCAGTCATTGAAGTACCAACTAGGAGAACGTGAGCTGTCAGTTTTGATCCAGTATGTAGGCAGCAGTGTAAAGTGAAAAAACAGAAGTGCTAGGCAAGCCTGTGACTTCATACATTCTTTGACACTTGGGACACCTATTCTGAATAACTTTTAAAATAATGAGTTCGTATAGGTATGTACATGTGACTTGGAAGGATACAAAAGGCATTAAGTGTTTAAGGCTGTAGGATACCATTACTTAAAAATAGAGGCATTCTATTAGTTTACTGTAGAAATAAAGCATTTATTTTGCCTTACAACAATGGTGGTTCAAGCTGAGATGAGGCTTTCTAAAGCTTTTGTATATCCACGTGTGATTTATTTGTTTTAAAACAAGACTGCCCCTTGTTGTTTCCAGTACTGTGGTGTGGTGAGCTGTCCACTCAGCTGCTTGCTCACTGCCTCTTCTCAGTGAGGCAGAGGGAGAAGATAAAGTAGAAAAGATTGAGAATCAAGGTAAAGCCAGACAGAGCACTTGCCAGTTACTGTTGTGAATGCTCCAGCATGGTCATACCTCACTGTGATCCTCACCTCCTACCTCAGAGAATTACCTGCTTCAGCACATTCTATTCCGTGAGCTGCAGGGGAATAGCTGCTCTGGCACACGGAATGCCTCCTCCCTCCTTAATGATGACCGTGGTGTTAATATTCCTTTCCTCATTTCCTTTCTCCCTTACACACTCTCCCTGAGCCACCACCATCTTGACTGAGGGGCTCATCTGTGCCCTGTGGTGGGCTTTTGGGACCGCTGTGTCAAACTCTGGGCAGACGCTGCCCTTCCTCACACAGAAGCCACCCAGCAGCTGTACTCCCATGCCCACAGCAGAGCTTGGCCTTCTACATTTAGTACATACGTGGTAGGATAGATGTAAATGTCTGTAAAAAGACGTAGAGATCCATGCTATGGTGAGTGTTATGTGTGTCTCAGAGTGATATATCTTTTTACCAAGCTCTTTAACTGGAGGCATGTTCAACATATTAGAGAAAGAATAGACCTCTTTTAATATTTTGCACTGAATATCCAGTGATTTTGAGTTTTCTCAAAATACCTTGGTTTGGCTCTGTGTTTGCTTTTGCCTTCAGCAATAGTGGGATAGAAAATAGTGGCAAAGCCTTCTTGGCTAAAAGCTGGAATGTGCTTCAGAGACTCCATCTTTACTTGTTTGGCCAGAACTTCTGATCTGTGAAAAGGTAGTGTATGAGATGACTTGAAGACCCTTAGGTCTTTGATTTTGGTTTTACATCCTTGAAAGTAGCAATGGCTCTATATATACCAGTTTTATGACACATCATGATTTTCTTAAAAATTTAAATAATGTATTAGACTTAAGAAACACAGGTATTTTGCCATCTTGTTCCCCTGGAGGCATGAAGGGTAGGTAATACGTATCACAGATTGCATCTGTTCCTTTCCACAACTACACTATCTATCTTCATTTACATAGGTACAGCTGAAACACCTACTTCTTGAAAAGATACAGTGGTTTAGATATTTGAATAGCCTTTTTTAGGCTCCTAATTCTTTTAAGTAACTTACGAATTCTTTTTCAGTGAAGCTAGTCTTCATAAATGCCATTGTACTGGTCTGCATGATTGTGAAAATGTAACCATCTTGCTTACTAAACTTTAGCTTTGAGAAGAGAAAGTTGATCTAGGCTATTTTGGGTCTATGTTGTATGCTTTATTCCTTTACGTAGTATTGAGTCTTAGAACCAGAAAACTTTGTGGTCAGTTTGCATTGCTGAACTTGCAGCTTGAATTGAGTTCAGTGAGATTAAAAATCTAGAATATTTCAGTCTGTTTAGTTGGTAGCTACTTTATTTGTATGCATGATACACAAATGTAGTTCAATAGATGAGGTAAAAGTACACTCCAATAATGAGACTTAGAGTGAGTTTTATATTAAGAGCATTACATTTTAGTCTCAGTATTCATATTCTACTGCTATATTGAGTAAATTGTTGCTAAAGAAGTTGCTGTGAGTAGAGGCTATTTTGAGAAGCTGATTTATTCTCATCCGTTGTAATTCTTCACCAGTGCTGTGGTGCTCTGTTGATGCTCTGACTGGGCCTACTCAGAGGAGCTATTTCACTCTATCAGGGCATATCATCAGTGGCAACAGACTGGGAGAACATTCTGTTGGTAATGAAGTGTTCCTTTTCTCTCTAGGAAATGGTATGCAAATAGTGTGGGAGGGGTTTTTTTGCCACTGTTAGCAAGAACATTCGTTTAGGAGTAACCTCTCTATTTTTCCTTCATGGCAGCTTCAGAAAAACATGTCTTATAAAAGTGTTCAGCAGGATGTATTTGCGTGTTTCCAAGTATCATCTGAGGACACAGCTGTGACAGTAGTGATGTCCAAATACAGGTGCAGTTGCAACATGGCAAGTACTTAAAAAATAATCAGGCTGCCCTTGGGGAATTTGGATCAGATTAATATCTTGTGTACTAGAAGCTGTGTAATGAAAATAATAAGAATAACATTATTTAATATATTCCTTACAAAATTCTTAACTTTGAAAACTATTAATATATTTTTTCTTAAGACACATGAGTCAAATATGTGCTATGTAGGTCTGGTTTTTTTGTGGCTTTTAAATTCCAGGGCAAAAAATACAAAATTATCAGCTATACGCTATTGTCCTGCCTTTGGTAAACACCATGGAATTCCTTGTTTCTTCTATTCCCCATTTCTTGAGAGTGGGACCTTTGTCAGCCTAGTGCTGTTGAATCCACAGACTTAATTTGTTCATTCATACCTGCAGATAGGTTATGAAGTCTGAAAGACAAGTGTTTTCAGAGAGGCTGTCATTCTTACCTTTAAGATAAGAATAGCTGGACGTGGGAATTGGTTATGAGTGCTACTGTTCAGGATCACTGAAGTATCTAACTGTATTAACTGTGCAAGCATATAGCCTGGTTTGAGCTTTGAGCTTCCTTTTCTGTGTATGAAACAATTTGTTATAAGTGAGGAGTGCCTCCTCTTCTTTTTGCTTTCTCCTGACCCACTATAGTGGCTGTACCCAGTGTCTTAAGTGTTCAGTATTCAGCTTCAAGTTATGCTGTCTTTGCAGGACAGATGGATATCTGCAGTCACCCTGTTGAACAATTTGGTTGCATGAGTGTAAAATGCTCTATAGTGTGTTCAGCAAGTTATTTAAAGTGGAGGATTTTTTGTTTGGTTGTTTTTGTGTTAGTTTTTTTTTTGTTTGTTTGTTAGTTTTAATTTTCAAAACAACAGTATACCAGGGAAGGAAAGGAACTTTATTTCTGATTAGTGTTAGAAGATCAGAATCTGGACTTCCATGCTTGGAAGGCTATGTAAACGTGGTTTGTAAATGGTTAGGCATGCAGTCTCTCTTAAAAAATAACTATCAGTTAAAATTTATAT
>VZTY01015105.1:113568-145959 GCA_013400935.1 Turnix velox
AAGAGGCTTTACAGTGTCATTTATTTTCTCTATTGAATGTGAAATGCAATTTCCACCTTTAATTACTCCTTTTTATCCTCTGTTATGTGCAAGATAGAGCACACATGGTGAGCTGCTATGCTTGGTTTGGGAGCTGACTTCTAATAGAGGATGAGTTTTTGCTGGCCAAGCATACCTACTTCAGCTTGGCAGCTTAGGATTGTTGACCAAAACTCAGTTAAGGTACAGTTATTTTGGGCAAACATTACAATGTTGTTTTTCCTCCACCACAATACTCACACTTCAGACAGAGAAAAATGCGCCAACCTGTTTTAACTTCACAGCATTGTGTTTTTGCATGCACTGTTTTGAAAATTTTATCACTTTTTTAGGCTGTGCTACCTTCACTCAAGGTTTATTCCTCCCTGTTCCTCTTTTATGAGCTTCCCTTTATAAAAATCCATTTCTTGAAGCATAACTGAGCTTCCACAGTTTTGTCTGTGTTGCTGCTTCCAATCTAGACTGATACTAACCTTGTTCCTTGTGGTTCNGCGCCAACCTGTTTTAACTTCACAGCATTGTGTTTTTGCATGCACTGTTTTGAAAATTTTATCACTTTTTTAGGCTGTGCTACCTTCACTCAAGGTTTATTCCTCCCTGTTCCTCTTTTATGAGCTTCCCTTTATAAAAATCCATTTCTTGAAGCATAACTGAGCTTCCACAGTTTTGTCTGTGTTGCTGCTTCCAATCTAGACTGATACTAACCTTGTTCCTTGTGGTTCTAGTGTGGGGTTTTTTTTTTGTTTTTTTTTGGTGCAAGTATAGTGAAAAACAAAAATCCTTCAAGTGTCTTTGCATGTTAAAGGTTAAGTTCCAGCTTGGATTGGGACTTTCTCTATTTGCAGTGCTGCGTTGGGGCAAAATGTTAAGTTTGTAGCCCTTTGTTGTCATCTTTTGCCAAGGATCTGTTTAAAAGTCTAGAAAGTTTTCTTACTGCTGCTTGTGAAATGTAGACACAGAGCCCTTCTAGTATTCCAGACTTTCTGGAGTGTGTCGTTAGATGTGTGGGTGAGTGTAGGTGCTGTGAGATTATAGTGTTGCTGTTGTAATCCTCTGAATTACTGGGGCTAAATGGGTTTCTTAATCAGTGGTTTAATTCTATAAATGAATCTGTGCCTTTAATATTATTTACTTGTGCTTTGGAATAGAATCGGGTAGATTCAGTCATGTCTTGGACATGTGCTGTAACACTAATGACTGCTGTACCATAGGCTATTTATTCATTAAGTGTTCATTAAGTTATACTATGATCCCACTTGAAAGTGGGGTGTTCAAACTTCTTTTCTCTGTCCTCAAGTAATGTTTGCTGTTCCCTCCTTAGCTCACAATCTCAGCTGCAGTTTGTGTGCTACACTTGCTCCTCCATTTCTTTTTTTTCTTTTTTTCCTGTGCTCTTTCAGTCTTAGTTTGTTACCTCCTGAGCACTTGCATGTGTAATAGGTTGGTTTTAATTCTCAGCTTGGCACCTTACACCTTGTACTTGTAATTAAGGCACCTTAAAAAGGTTTATTTTGGGAGGTACTATTGTCTACAGCCTAACAAATTTTTAACAGTGGCAATCAAAGATCCTGTTATAACCAGTTTAGGCACTCACTTCTTGTTCAGGCCAAAAGGAAAGAATAGTTTAATGGCTTTGTGTGCTGTGATAGCTGTATTTGTATGTTCTGAGGTAATGAGAGCTTTTGATCTCTGAGTGGGGTCATGGTGAGTCAGAGGCAGGCTGCAGTTTGATTTTCTGTGCCTGGCTGCAACTGTGAAACCACTTGCATATTATTATCTCTTGAAATATGATGGTACAAAAATGTTTCCTGGGTGAGATGTGAAATAAGATGTGAAATAACTCTAATGCTTGTCTGGTTTGTTGTGGCTGGAACATTTGGGAGGGATGTCTCTGTAGACCATGCTGGCAGATAGGAACTGAGGAGCAGTTGTTTTTATGAGCCTGGTGAAAATGCCTGGAATTAAACTCTNAATCCATTTCTTGAAGCATAACTGAGCTTCCACAGTTTTGTCTGTGTTGCTGCTTCCAATCTAGACTGATACTAACCTTGTTCCTTGTGGTTCAAGTGTGGGGTTTTTTTTTGGTTATTTTTTTGGTGCAAGTATAGTGAAAAACAAAAATCCTTCAAGTGACTTTGCATGTTAAAGGTTAAGTTCCAGCTTGGATTGGGACTTTCTCTATTTGCAGTGCTGCGTTGGGGCAAAATGTTAAGTTTGTAGCCCTTTGTTGTCATCTTTTGCCAAGGATCTGTTTAAAAGTCTAGAAAGTTTTCTTACTGCTGCTTGTGAAATGTAGACACAGAGCCCCTCTACCCACAAACTAGTATTCCAGACTTTCTGGAGTGTGTCGTTAGATGTGTGGGTGAGTGTAGGTGCTGTGAGATTATAGAGTTGCTGTTGTAATACTCTGAATTACTGGGGCTAAATGGGTTTCTTAATCAGTGGTTTAATTCTATAAATGAATCTGTGCCTTTAATATTATTTACTTGTGCTTTGGAATAGAATCGGGTAGATTCAGTCATGTCTTGGACATGTGCTGTAACACTAATGACTGCTGTACCATAGGCTATTTATTCATTAAGTGTTCATTAAGTTATACTATGATCCCACTTGAAAGTGGGGTGTTCAAACTTCTTTTCTCTGTCCTCAAGTAATGTTTGCTGTTCCCTCCTTAGCTCACAATCTCAGCTGCAGTTTGTGTGCTACACTTGCTCCTCCATTTCTTTTTTTTCTTTTTTTCCTGTGCTCTTTCAGTCTTAGTTTGTTACCTCCTGAGCACTTGCATGTGTAATAGGTTGGTTTTAATTCTCAGCTTGGCACCTTACACCTTGTACTTGTAATTAAGGCACCTTAAAAAGGTTTATTTTGGGAGGTACTATTGTCTACAGCCTAACAAATTTTTAACAGTGGCAATCAAAGATCCTGTTATAACCAGTTTAGGCACTCACTTCTTGTTCAGGCCAAAAGGAAAGAATAGTTTAATGGCTTTGTGTGCTGTGATAGCTGTATTTGTATGTTCTGAGGTAATGAGAGCTTTTGATCTCTGAGTGGGGTCATGGTGAGTCAGAGGCAGGCTGCAGTTTGATTTTCTGTGCCTGGCTGCAACTGTGAAACCACTTGCATATTATTATCTCTTGAAATATGATGGTACAAAAATGTTTCCTGGGTGAGATGTGAAATAAGATGTGAAATAACTCTAATGCTTGTCTGGTTTGTTGTGGCTGGAACATTTGGGAGGGATGTCTCTGTAGACCAAGCTGGCAGATAGGAACTGAGGAGCAGTTGTTTTTATGAGCCTGGTGAAAATGCCTGGAATTAAACTCTTGAGCAGTAAATTGCAAATGGACTTGAGAAATTTTGGGGGATATTTTTAGAAAAGGTCAGGGTGAGGAAAGCAGTTGCTAATGTGGCCTTTAATTGCAAGGTTATCTCATGTATTAAACTGATTTGGGGCATGGTTATGGAAATCCATATCCCCAGTATGAACAAGGAGAGACTTTCAGCTGCCTAGTTTAGAAAATTGGGACTTTCACAGAGCCTTTGATTATGGAGATAAGTGACTAATGTCTGTGTTCTTTCTCTGAAAATAATCTCAAAAGGATTGGGAAAAAAAAATGGGCAGAAAGTGGTGATATTCTAGTGATGACTTGCTGGTAATAACTGAAATGCTAGATTTGTTACAGATGTTGAAATACTGCTGCATAAAATTAGTGTAAATGTCAATATATAGCTATCCTTGATTTTGAAATTAAGGTGGTTGCAAGTACTATCTTTTTTTCTTGGTTGAAATAAGAAAATAAGTAAATACTATGAAAATGCAGATAGTTGGAAGCAAAATCAGATTTAAAGGGTGTCCTTTGTGATACTGTGTGTTGCAAATCCTTTGCAAGTCTTTTATGATGGTATTGATATTAAATGTTCATCCTCTCTAGGAGGTTACAGCAGCGTTTTCTGGATTTTAAGGTCACTGTCTTATGAAATGTAACATGAGAGCTAGCACCTGTGACTGTTAACATGATAAAATATTGCTTCCCCCCCACCTTGTACTCTTATAGCAATATTGCTTTTCTTTAGAATTGTGGACTGGTCATAACACCTTAATGTTTCTAATCTAGAACTGAATTGAAGGGAAGTAACCTAACTGATCTTTTATTTTTTTTTTTTTTAGATGATAGCACAGAATCCCAAACTGCATCAAAAAAAGAAGAGCCAAATGACAAAGAAAAGAAAGATGAAGAAGAGACTTTGGTGCCCACATACAGGGCCAAATCGATTATTGAGAGTTGGGTGTGGGGCAAACAACCAGGTATTACAGTTGTTTTGGTCCTTCTCACTGAAGCGTTACTTGTTCTGTATTGATCACTATTTTAGTAACATCATGAAGTAATTGGATCAAGTGTACTTGCTGACAGATGCATCTGTTAGGTTAGTGGAGTAAGCTGGATAGGTAGTTAACTGTGATTCAAGTTAAACATTTACTAGAATTGCTTTCAGATTTAATTGCAGTCATGACTTGAAGAGGCAATTTGCACCTTTCATGCTGCTTGAAGGAATGATAAATTGACTTGGAACAAATGAAATGTTTGGACATCTTCAGAATATTTCCAGCTGCAGAAACTAGGAAGAAATGCCTTAGTTTCCACAGCCCGAGCTTTCTGCAGGCAATAAAGGCTTCATAGGTGATTTTTCTTTTTGATTTCATGGTCTAGTAGATAAGTTTGTGTGAATCATGAGAGGAAGGTTGAAATGTTTAATGCAATTAACTGTCTGTCCTGACCTTTGCTGACAGTAATCTCATCTTTGATGGAAGTGGAGAAATGGTTTGTGAGTTCACATCTTCACGTATGGCTCTATAAAATACTGATTTTGATATTGAAGCCAGTTGAAGTTCACTGCTGTTTATTACCACAGAGCAGCAGTTCATTGTCCAAAATTGTCTGGTATCAAAAATAGCAGAAGAGAAAGAGTTACACTCCAGTAGTTTGTTTTACAGTTCTGATGCATGATATTACCTGATTCAGATGCCAACATCTACAGATCTACATATCTATTGTGCCTCTTCTCCTTTCCCCTCACCCAGAAACACTTGAAGATCCCTGAGAAAAATCTGTTTTCTTCTACACCAGAATGTGCATCTGTATAGCCCTGTTTGCTACAGAGGCTACTTGTTTCTGTTGAGCCACAGATCAGCTGCTAGTCTGCTGTCCTCTGCTCTGTGCCAGCCAGCTTGTTCCCTTTTCTTAAGGACAGAACAGATGGACTTGCTGTCACTCTGGTAGTAGGACAGAATTTAGCAGTGTAAGAGGAATGAAAAGGATTGTCACTTCAGTGTAAAGGAGAATGAGAACTTAATGTTTCGAAGAGATACGAGCTGAAGATGACATTATTTTTGTTTTGTATTTTGATTTAGTGTTTTTTGCTGAAGTGTAAAATAAAACTATTTTGCAAAATGGTAGTCTGAATGACAGATGTCCTACCAAATTTCTCCCAGAAGTGGGTGGAATGTGACCTGGCCTTTAAGCTTATTACCCTAGTTGTTTCTTAAGAATTGGACAAACACTTGTTTAGAAAAAAAAAAAAAGTATGTTTGGAGTTCTCAGAAAGAGAACTTATTCTTTTGTATTTACATTTAGTGCTTGTATACATAGATTTTTTTTTTATTGGCACAGATGTTGATACTAATTCTAGTAACTATTTATGAAGACTCACCTTATGAATTTGTCTCTGGTCTCTTGCCACTTGTGCTTGAAATTTCCATCACCTCACTGTGACATACAGCTCATTGAACAATACTACAGACACACCTGCTGTTTGCTTACAGAAGTGTTAGAGGTGGCCATTTTTTGTTACTAATTATATGTAGTGTTTTGTATTTGTCAGAAATACAGCTGACAACTACCTTCTGAGGGATCCTCATTTTTGTTACTTGTTAATTAATTTTGAAAAGAAAAATAGAGAATCACTTAAATTCTGATACTTTGTGTAAGTCTTGTCAAATAGGGAAAACAGTTGTAACACCTCTCTGGAGGTTTTCAAGAGCAGGCTGGACAAGGCACTGAGCGGCCTGATCTAGTGGGAGGTGTCCCTGCCTATGGTTGGGGGGTTGGAACTCGATGATCTTTGAGGTCCCTTCCAACCCTAACTATTCTGTGATTCTATTTTATTCTGCTATTTAGAATAGAAATAAAATTATCCTTTAAAGTTTTGTCTATCAGAAGCATGAAGGAACTTTTGAAATGCAGAAATGTTTCCTAAATGTATTGCTGCTGATTACGTATGAAGTAAAGACTTAACTATGTTTTCATTAGCGTTTGGTATTGCTTTAGATGCAAGGTATAATTTGGAGGTGTGAGCATGGATAAATCTGTGTTTCGGGTCAATACTCTGGGCTATTTCTACTGAATGGAATGATTTATGTTCTTAATATTATGAAAATAGTATCTAGACAGTGTATATCTGTGGTTTAGAAGTACTGTAATACAATCTTATTTTGCCAAGTGTAGTGGAGGATCATGCTGTTGAACTTCAGCGGGCTAATCCAGGTCAGTGGGCCTTGTGACAACCCTCCCCTAGGAGGGCTGAGAGATACTGAGAGCACACAAAACCCTGTTCATAACGCATGTTGAGGGGCAGTACTTTTTGTCCCCTCTCTAGTTTCCCTGCTTTGTTTTGTCTCCCTGGCACAAATTCAAAGAAGCAAAATGTTTTCCCTGGTTCTAATTAATGCTGAGGTCACTATTCAGCCTGGAACAGGGCAAAGGGGTCATAGCTTTTTCTTGGAATGTTTTTATTATGCTAAGTACTGTAAAAAATTGTAAGATAGTAATAAAGACATGAACAAATTCTTTGCCTGTAAGGTATTTTTCCTTCTCTTGCATCTTAGTGTTCATTCATTTCATATTCAGCTGATGCATGTTGAAGCCTCATTTTATACATGAGTGCTTCTTTTAAACGTCTTTCCTCTTGACCCTTTCATTCTTACAAGATTTTGAGTTCATTACCCAGTTCTTCTGATTCTTCTTAAAAATACTGGTTTACTACTTTAATCAGTTTTCTTTTTTGGAAATACTTTTCTTTGAGCATTTTGCACAATCCAAAGAGAAGTCTAGGTGTTCTGCCCTACCAATGGAGAGGCAAAGAAGATACCTTTTGAAGATACCATTCAAAACCTATAGAAACTGGAAGATTATTTAATTTTCTTAGGGTTCTTTCTCTTAGTCATGGTCTTTGTAAGGTTGGCTATATTGTGTCAAACTGAAGGACAATCCACTCCAGTGGCTTAATTAAATCCCATGTATATGATTAGTAGCCTATAGACTTTGAACCAGAGGTGGTGGAGTGGGGAAAGTTAAAATATGCTTGAATTTTGTGGCAGGTTAAAAACAAATGAATTCGGTGATATGCTGTTGAGATGTGTCACCAATAACGACAGTAGAATCTTTGTGTTTGCTTTGTGAGAGACGAAGAGACAGGCAGAACTCTGTTTGGTTTGGGCTATTAAATTCATGATTAATTTTAAATTTGTACCATGTACAAAAGTAATTAAAGACAGTCGTGATATTGAAGAAACCATTTTTGACTGCTTTCATGTAGCAATATGTTCTACTTCAGTAACATTTCTAAAATGTTCAGTCGCAGGTTAAAATTTGACCTCCTCTGTTTTACTTCTCACTTCTCAGAACTCCTTCATCTGTGTTGTTTCTTGTACTTTGTCACATAGATTTTAACTCGCCTCCTCTTCTCAACTTGAAAGCTGTTGTCCATCGCCAGTATTCATTTGGTTCCATTTATGCCCTTAAGAGATTTGCATATGTATATTTTTACATTCACATATAACTCAGTTCTTGCTGTTCTGTGCGTAAATGAACATCCACTTAAGCAGATTTTTTTCACAATATAAAACTTTGAAAATGAAACACCCAACCACCTAATGAGATGTGTTCTGAATGTGAATGCAGCTATTCTTTATTTCTCCTGCTGAATACTAATGAGATGAGGTTGCTGACGGTCATCTTTTGAATAGTGGAGCAGACAGAAGGAAGCCAAAAGCTAAGTGCCCTTTAGGAATTATATTGTTTGTAGAAATAAAATAATTTTGGGAGCCTATTTAACTTTGTTTCTGGTGGAAAATGTGTGTATCTTATTCCATATTTGTCTTCCATCTAACTTTTGAATCCACTCATTCTGTGATAATGGCTTGCAGGGCCATTAAATGCCTGCTAGGCCAAGCCAAATGCATCATCTGTCTGCTCTTGTCTGGTGGAGATGCCAGGTAGTGGAAGGGGAGAGAGCAGAGGAAACATTAGAATCTCTAGGAAATCAAAGCAAATTAGTTGTACTGCTGACAGAAATATGTATTCAATATAACAGCTGAATCTTGCCAAAATCTCTTTCAGATGTGTTTTAAGTTTTTAGGTCTGAAATCTTTCCATCCCATAACATCAGCATTTCTTGCTTGTCACTTAACTGGAGTCCTTGGAACTTTTTGGTTAGATACTGACATTTTTGAAATCCTTAATTTACCAGTTAGAAGTCTGTAGTGTTAAGAAATCATTTAATATGTTGTTTGTTTTGGTTTATTTTTTTCTTTTTGGTGCTAAGACAGAAGCAAACATGCCTTTGGACAGGCTACCTGGCTAGGCTTATGTCAGGTTGCCATTTTGTCTGTATTAGAGATGGTTTAAGATACTACTGTGTTCAGCTCCTTCTTTTTCCCCCCTCTAGTTTTGCTGATATACCTAAACAATGTCACTCCTTAACTTTGCTCTGTCAAATGATCCAAGTTTAAACACTAGTGGTATTTTTCCTTGAAATTCAAAGAGCTTCCTTCAGGAAGAATTAGGAAGTGAAGACATTTAATTCTGTTGGTTGCTGAGGGGAGGGATGGGATAAATTTAAGAGAAGATGGTAAAAACTTGTTTTCACTGCAGCTATAAGCTTATCTGACTGTAGCTGCCATTTAGCAAGAATTCTGATAGTTGTAGCTTGAGAATTTAAACTTGCATGACTGTAACTCTTATGTTCTAGGTAGGGATTAGGTAAATTATATGTCACCACCCTTTATAAAATAGTTGATGAAACAAGGCATTGCAGAGGATGGTTAGCATCAAGGGCTGGCTTAGCACATGAGTGGTTTTGTTTAAACAGTTCCCTGTAACCTTCTCAGATGAAATTTGAATCGTTGCTATTAATAAGTTATTCTCTCATTAGTCTGTTTAGTTCATTGGTGTTCAGACTTTAGAATTTATTGTAATCACTTTCACTGGGTTGGTTCCCAGATATATTTAAAGGTTTCTAAAGATGAACTGAAAAGATAAGTTTACTTCTGGAGTAAGAGGAGATTTAAAATAATGAAGTGTATAGATGTATCTCACGTAAAAACAGTGTTACTTTTAATAATACAAGACAGTCCATGTTTCAGTTTTGAGATGTCTGAATTACAGGACTGATGTAACATGTTACAGCCTTTACTGCACTTTGCATATGAGCTTTCTTTTGAATTCTTGAAACACTAAAGAAGTATGTATAAAATATTTGAGTGGAATTATTTAATTTTGTTAGAAAGTCTTCCTGAAATTGTAGCCATTTGAGAATGTGAAGGCAAGGTAAGAAAGGGGAAAGAAAATAGTTTTATAGTGAGTAAATAGAGTCAACTTAAGTTTATGCTTCACGGAAGTTATTTTTTTATATGGTTGAAATATTGGTGAGGCTAAATCATGTTTTCTATTAGAAAACAAAAATTTTGCATGTGATGTTTATTTGAAAAAAGTATGTTGTAACTGAACATTTTTTCATATTATTAGTTTCTGGTATAGATACTTTATGATTTTTAGCACTAGTCACTTGAAAATTAAATTCTTTCAAGCTTTTTTCATAAAGAGTGAGAACAGAATTCTGGTTGATTCCTGTTCTAGCTTCTGTATTATCTTAATTTGTTTTTACTTTTGCTTATTGATTCCTTTGACAGGAAAGCAAATTAACTTGCTTTTAAAATCCCTTGCTGTAGAAAATGCTATTGCGTGGTTTTGTTTTGTGAAATGTTCTGTGAAATTGTGGACTAGTTTTGTATAATTCTTTGAGCTGTTTAGATCCTAGAGTAATGTGATTTTTTTTTTTTTTTTTCAATCAAATGAGTCAGCTGTCCCATCAGATCATTGAGTAAGGATGTTGAGTATCTTACAGGTTGCCCTTAGTATGTATTGCTGAACCATTGTAAGTTAATTTTTATGTGTATAATGCAATGACCAGCTTTCCAGCTTTAAAACTGCAGCCACTTGATTTTCATGCGTTTTATGTGCTTCCATAGGATTTTATTTTCAATGCGTTCAGAGTTCATACCGTAGTGAGTGTCAGGTATTGAGTCAGAATGGCTGGTATGCTGGTAACACCAGCACCATGAATGATTGAAAGTGGTTTGTAAAGCATGCACTTGTAGATGTGTCTGCCTGTTTTGTTTCTTTCCCCATGATCTATGATTACTAAGTGTGTAATTTTGAGATAAAAACCTTTTTCATCCAGTTCTTCAACTCTCAAAAATAATTTTAGAGGATGTCTGTGTTTAGATAGTGTGCCAACCAGTAAGGAATTATGAATGCTATAGTTCTGTATATCTTTGTGGGCTTCTGAATCTGGTACCTAGTACTTTTGTTTCCATGGCACCAAACCCCAGGCACTACTGTCACAGGTGTTAATTAAAGTGCCTTGTTTTTTAAGGACGGAACTATTTCTTTGTTTTTTTCCTATAGATACATAAGACTGTAATGTGGGGAATGAATCTGTGGAATGAAGTTAGTTGCCAAAAATATCAATATTAAGAAAAACCTCTTTGTTGAAGCAAAGGGTGTAGTAATTTCATTGTGCATCCTGGGGGCATTGGGAAATTCATACGCCTGTAGTATTCAGGAAGGGAAGAAAAAACCCCTTATTTCTGTCTCTTCTGATGGTCTGTTTAGAGGGTTTATGAAACTGGCACTTTAGTATTGACCATGTTCAGTTAAGATACTCTGAAGTGCAGAAGCCATGCTGCGAGATGCTTTTTTTTGTTTCTGCTTACAACATAAAGGCTAAGGCACACCTAGTGTAACAACAGCATTCTCAGAACATGTATTTTGTGGTTTTTTTATTGAATTTTTAATCTGGCAAAACACTTGTTAATGTACACAACAGTCAGATATGTTTTTACTTTACACTAAACCTTCCAAGTAAACTTCTATATAGCCCTAATGATAAAGGACATTACGAAAGCTGAAACAAGCAAGTCAAACATACCTTTGAGAGGCACCTGTTTTATTTATGTGTTACCCTACATTGTAGCTGTTTGTATCTAACTGTTGGTACTTGTCTGTTACATAGTTATTTGGGGAATTTTGTAGGGTCATTGTGGCCTTTTTTATTTTCTAGGATTTGTTGTTGTTTGAGTCAAGGTGATGTACCTTAGGAAAGGTATGAGTGTGTAGAA
Organism: Turnix velox; assembly: GCA_013400935.1. Classification (NCBI taxonomy): domain Eukaryota; kingdom Metazoa; phylum Chordata; class Aves; order Charadriiformes; family Turnicidae; genus Turnix; species Turnix velox. Next base: position 125,066 of record VZTY01015105.1, read on the forward strand.
TAGCTATGATTGCATTTGTGTAATTATTTTTTTATGGTCTAGACTGCAAGGAACATTTCTTATTTTTTATTCATTAGAAGAGTAAGTTGTTTCTCATTGTCAGGTGGAGAGATATAACTTGCCTGAAGGAAAGGAATTCAACACATGAAATGGTGTTGTGATTTGCAGTTTTGAAAGAAAGCAGGTTGGAGTGATGGCTGACTACAAAACACTAAGTGAATGTGCAGTGCAATCTGGTGGCAGAGGTGACTACTTGAGTTTTTTGCTGACTGTGCAGAGAAGCATTGCAGAGAGGACGGAACTTTGAAATACTTTTTCGAGTTACAGCTGCTAAAAAAGTTAGGCCACATTAGATACAATTTTCAACTCTAGAGACTTACCATAAGTCTAAATTCCTATAGTATTGAGACAGCTGTTCCAAAAAATGTGTTGTTTTAATGTCGACTTATATTTTTAAGGTTGTGCTCATCTTCTCACAAACACTGTTACATATATGCAAACATATGTATATTTTTCATAACTCTCAGCAAGATGTCAGTTAAAACAAAGTTAATAGATGTGGTTGGTTTAAGGGCAAGTGCAGTACTTCAGAGCAACGCAGAGCAGAGTGGCCTAGTGATCAGACTCTTAATAAAGGCACACAAAAGAGCCCTTCTGAGATGCTCTTCATTGATGTTTTTTGCAGGAGCTAAAGCTACAGAGAATGTAAAAATACACATTTGCCAAATTTGTGCTTTAAAATGTGAGGTTTTATTTTTTTTTGTTATTGGCATTGTATTTGTTATCATCTGATAATAGTTTTCCAGGACTTTGGGCTGTGACTGCCCTTTCTGGTTAGTGTAGAATTCTCTTGTGTTGGCACATATGTGAGATCTTTTGGTTGCTAATAGTACTTGTAGGCGTTTTAAATGTCTGTCATTATTTGTTTTAGAAGTTTCTTGCCAGTGGTCCTAGGGCTTCTGAAAGTAGTTTTGTAACTTTTCAGAAACTTTAATGATAAAGCATGTGAATGCAAAATGTAAGCACACCCTTGGTGGGGGTTTTGCTAGGTTGTTGCCTGAACTTCAGAGTGACTCTGATGTCTGATGGTAGAATTTGTTGTCTGACCTTTTTTTTTTGACAATGCAAATATTTTCTAAGACATTTTAATTTCAGACATGAAATGTGAAGGTTCAGTTGTGTTCACACAAATGGTTTGTGATTTGGAATATGTAATATAGTGGATTACAAATATGCGTGTTAAATATGGAGAGAGTTTGACTGGGGTTTGAGGTTCAGGCTTCTGGTCAGTTCACAGTTTTCAATGTGTTTAGATATTTCTTGGTACTGTAAGTAATGAAGATGAACACCCATAGAATGATGTCTTACACTGATTTTCAGATGTGAACGAGTTGAAGGAGTGCCTACAAGTACTAGTGAAGGAGCAGCAAACTTTGGCCACTCAAACTGCTACAACAGCTCTTTCAGCCATGAGGCTAAAGCAGAGACTGGTTATCCTGGAACGATACTTCATTGCGTTGAACAGAACTGTTCTTCATGAGAATGTCAAAGTTAAGTGGAGAAGCAGTAATATTCCTCTGCCTGCTGTGGATAAGAAAAGGTAATGATATATTCATGGGCAAGTTAATGCATTAGGAAAGTCATAGGAAGGTAATCAACCTGTGTGTGAGCTGCTGTGATGTCTTGCTTCTTGTGAGACATCAATCAGTAAAGAAATTCCATTTAAGATTGTTTTAAAGTGGGGTGTTACCTGCCATGTAGTTTTTCCCCTTTACTGATGCCTGCTTATTATGTTGGGTTTTATTGTAATACATTGTTGCAGATTTTATTCCTTAAGCTATAAGTATACAGTTATTCAGGTATTCCCATTATACTCCACTGGGAAGCATGGAGAAGGATTTTTCAGAAATGATGCTCATGGAGGTTACATAATTCTAATAACAGTATTACATTTTTGTCCGTATTTTCCCAGTTAAGACATACATTTAAAAATAGAAGAGTTGAACAGTTTTCCTGTATTGGATGAGAAATGCTGCAGTGGTACATTTCTTACGAAACTTGTTTACAGAGAACTACCTGAATAAGGAATTGTCTGGTTACTTTCCATGTCTAGATAGATTTTTCTGGTTTTAGTCAATAAGTTATCAGATGAGGCATTAAAGAAGCTATTCAGTAGCTGAACAAGGTTGCTTTCTGATCAAACAAGCAATTCTGCCAGGGAAATTTTCATGTTAGATTGTCTCTAGCTTCAAAAACAAGGGGAGACAGTTATTATGAGGTTTACAGTTACGAAAGTGATACCATGCTCTGAATAGAGTGTGTTCTCAGTATTTTTTTCAGTACTGATTAAAAAGAACACTGATATGTTCATCAGATTGCTAAAAATGCCAGTTTAAATATTTTCTCTTTTGAAATAGTTATGAACAATTCATTTTCTTTTGATGTGTGGTTAAAAAGAAAACAGAATCATTTACATCTTTCTGAGAGGAAGCAGTAGGGAGTCTCCTGTCATTAAGTACAAAGGAAGTTTACTTAAATTAATGTAACTATTTTACATAAAAAGAAAAGGCAAATGTATGCAATTCCAGTGAAGAATGATAAAGAGAAACCTGTAACATTGGCACTTGAATGGAAAGCTAAGAAATGATAAAAATTAATATTAATGATTACCAGATATTGAACATTCATTAATAAAAACCCAGCCTATAAGTGTAGTTTATGCAGTCCAAATTAAAGGAAAGCATAAACTCTCTGAGTAAAAATGTTTTTTTGAAGTGTCTTCATGTATTTTGAATACACCATTATAATTTCATTCTGGGTAAATATAGGCACCTTTTTGGTTGCCGTCAATTATGCTAGCGTGGTTTAATTTTTTTCTCTGAAGTTTTTTGATGTTGGTGTTTGATTGATTGTTCTTTGAAGTAGCTGAAGTTGACATTTTGATGTTGATCATCTTCATTCTCAGGAGCCAATTGAAAAAAGTAATTATGTAATTACGTATGCTTGCATAGAGCTAAATTATAAAGTTGTTGAATATTCAAGCTTTACAAGTGATTACTAACATAAACATATACTATTATGTAAATTATATAGAGACAATGCATATATAATTTTATTTAGCCCAAGACCTGTAGGCAAAGGTGTAGAAGGACTTGCACGAGTCGGATCCCGGGCAGCACTTTCATTTGCATTTGCGTTCCTTCGTAGAGCCTGGAGATCAGGTAGGTCTACTCTGTAGCATATTGCATATATTTTTCATTAGGAGACAGGTAGTTTATTAAGTGTGTATGTTTTGAACATTTGCGTAGAAATTTATGATTGTAAATGGTATATTTGTGTAATTGTGTTTTATGCTTAGATGGTATTATGCCCAACAATGCTGCTTTGCCTTGATATTATCCAAGCCAGTACCAGTGCTGTGCTGTGCCTGGGATACTTTTATTCTTAGGAATGCAAATGAAGATTCCAGGAAGAAAATGTATTTTTAATGCCAGGTTTCAGAGAAGTTAAATTTATTCTTCAGGCAGGATTGATTCACTGTATTCCCATTTGATAGCAGCATCTTAGAAAAGGATTTTGGAGCAATAATGTGAAACTTAACATACACAGTTTGTGTATTTGTCAGAGATTGTCTGAATTGCCATTTGTGCCGCCTGAACCTACCTGTTTGTCTCAGTCTGTGCTGGTTGTTTGGATGGCAGCTGTTTGGTTTGCAATTTGTCCAGCCAGTTCTGGTAGTTCTTATTTCATCACCAATTGCCTGGTGGAATGAGCTAATTTAAGAGTCATCACTTTTCTGAAAGTATTTTTATGTGAAGCAGATAGTTGTTCAGAAGTCTCACAATCAAATTGTTCATGTAAACATGAACATATTATTAAGTAACTTGACATTAAAAAAAAAACGCCTCAAAATGTTGTATATGAATGTGTATGTACAGCTTTTGGAAAGATGGGAGCATAACTTATATTGCTGTGTTCCTCAGGTGAAGATGCTGATCTGTGCAGTGAGTTGTTACAGGAATCACTTGATGCACTGCGAGCTCTACCAGAGGCATCCCTTTTTGATGAAGGGACTGTGTCTTCTGTGTGGCTGGAAGTGGTGGAAAGAGCTACTAAATTCCTAAGGTCTGTTGTGACTGGGTAAGTTTCTTATTTTGAGCATTGCTGAAGTAGATGTTAAAAGGCAAACTTGCACTTTGTAGCAGTTGATGGTATAAACAGAATAATTTATGTAAAACAAAATTGTTTTCCATTTCTAATGTTGTTATATAGGCATTAGAAGATGCATGAACTCTTTAGATGATGCTCTATAAATATGATCTAATTCCTTTAACTGTTTAGGAAAAATCGGAATTTGAATGCTCTGAATCACTGAATGTAGACTTACCTTGAAAATAGTGTTTAACTAATGTAAACTATATGCACACTAATGTAAACTGTATCCATACAGTATGTGTGTACCTTTCTATTATAATAAAATAATGCAGACTTCAGTATGTTATGACAGATAGTGCACTCATGTTGGACTTAGAACACTCCTCTTTTTCACAGTTACTTAAGGAGGCTTAAAGTTACTCGTTTATTGTAATCACCAGAAAATGTCTTTTGTGTACTGTAGGTATATTCCCATGGTGAATATCATAAAGAATGTGTGTTCCATGCGTGGAAAATTTTTTTGATGATCTCAGCATATTTAATAGAGCACTGTAGCAGATAGTGAAGCTTAAGTTCAGTATTAAAGCCTAGTTGCTACTTTTGCACGGGATGTGTCTGCTTTTCTCAGTTGCTTTCACCACCGATTTTAAATTCTTCTGTAAGTTCAGTGTGTGGTGTACATACTTCTGTAAGCAAATATGTTTCAATTACTTTTTAGTTACTGTATGTTGTGTATTGTTTATCTTTCAGAGATGTGCATGGAGCTCCCAGTACCAAAGGGCCAGGAAACATTCCATTGCAAGATCAGCACTTGGCACTAGCCATATTGCTAGAACTGGCAGTGCAGAGGGGTACACTAAGGTGAGAAGCATGATCACTTTGATTTTTAACTGTTACTGTCTGTTGGAGTGGCCCAAGCAGGGTCTGTTTTCAGTTTTCATGGATTTGAATTTAATAAGTGTTTTTTCAAAGCATATGAACATTTTCTGTAATGCAGTGGTGGTCTAGCTAGGCTGCAAAATCCATTTGAGATTTTTATAATTTGTTTAAAAAGGAAAGTCATAACACCTGATATTATTAAGTTCCAAAATATAGAAATTAAATTGTATGAATGACTTAATTTTTCTTTTTCTTTGGGAATGCTTATTAATAGAAGATGTAAACTTTCTCTTTCAGCCAAATGTTGTCTGCAGTTATGTTGTTGCTTCAGCTTTGGGATAATGGAACAAGAGAAACAGATAATGAGCGATCTGCACAGGGAACAAGTGCACCTCTTCTACCTTTGCTACAAAGATTTCAGAATATAATATGCAATAAAGATGTGCCTGAAACTGAGGAAGAGATTCAGGTACTTACCATTTTATTATTTGAAGGGGATGTTATGTTGGTATAGAATTTAATTTGACTGGCTAAAGTAATTAGAAATTATCCAAAGAAAATTTAAATTTACTTCAGTTGTAGCATTTTCCATGTAAAATCTGTATTTAATACCAGTTTGGTTTTAATGCCTGCATTTGAATTTCTTGAGATAGGAGGAATATCATAATGTAGTTAGAGGCAAGCATTGTTTTCCAGAGTTAATGTTTTCTTAATAATTACAGATGTAACCTGTTAACTTTTCTGCACATCTAGATTGTTTTTATTTAGTTGTGTTTGAACAATGATTCTTAGTGAGTATTACTGTGGTTTATAAAACACAGTCTATAATTTTTACTATACTTGCAACTTTCTGTTGTATTCAGTGTCTGACTGTATTTTCTCAACATAAGTGGTTGGAATTTTCCTCTACTGGTAGAAAAAGGATGTACAGAGTTAATTTGGTTTCTTTCGAGCTTGTGCAGATATTCAGCACAACTAACATGTATAGTGAATCTGTAGTGTAGTAGCATAGCAATACCCTGAATGTTCTTCTGACTCTTCTTTTTTCCTTTCTAGCTCCTGACTTACCCTCTGAGTCCAAATGAGAGTTTCCTAAGATATCTAACTTTACCGCAGGACAATGAGCTAGCGATAGATCTGAGACAAACAGCTGTAGTGATCATGGCCCATTTAGATCGTCTGGCCACCCCATGTATGCCTCCACAGTGCAGCTCTCCTACATCTCATAAGGTAACTATTTACAGTGCCTAATGTGGTATGATATTTTTCCTATAAGTCTTGAGTACTTTTTGGTTTGGAAGGGAGAGCGTATCTTAAGATTCTTCAGATTTCTTTTTGATGTGCACTAGGTAATCCTGAGTTGCCTAAATTTCTTACTTAGATATCTTTTATTAGATCAGTGTCTTTTCTGTTGACCCTGGAGTACAGTTCTATGGTTTGTGAACTATTCTTAGTTAATTTAACACTATGACTTGTTCTGAATACTGTTCCTTGTGTTTATTAGAGTAAATACGTAAGACCAGACTTCATAAAGGTTGAGTGTTTGTGTTTAGCATTTGTCTTTTTTTTAATGTTTCCAACTTGGAAAATCTCTTAAATGCTTACTGTAGATAATTATAGCTTAATTAGTAGTAGACTAAACCGAATGTGATGCATACAAGTCTTTATTTTTGATACCTTCTAATAGGTAAGCTTTCTTGACTATTGGCAGTAATGGCTGTCAAAGACCTGAGTATATTTGGTATATATATTGCTTTAAAAAAAATAATGTGCTTTATGTATTTTTCAAGTTGTGTATTTCAAAATTAGTGCTTAAAGAGTTAATTATTTTCTAGGGATCTCTGCAGGAAGTGATTGCTTGGGGTTTAATAGGTTGGAAATATTATGCTAATGTAAGTGGTCCAGTTCAGTGTGAAGGACTTGCCAGTCTTGGCGTGGTGCAGGTTGCCTGTGCAGAGAAACGTTTCCTGATATTATCTAGGAATGGAAGAGTTTATACACAAGCATACAACAGTGATACTCTGGTGAGTTTCTTTACATGTTTTTTAACATGTGTTCTTTTCTGTTTAATTTTGTAGTCTGCTTCTTTATGCTCTATTACTTCATAACCCAAACAATGGTCTGTTCCTTTACCTATTTACAGTATCTTAGAAGAGTAGATGGAGAAACACTGAATGTTGTGAGCTTCTGTATTGTTGTTTTAGAACTTTCAGAAATAGTGCTTTTGATAATCTGGTATTCAATTGATGAAATGTATCTGGTTTCTGTAATTTCTGTCAGACTAGAGGTTATAAACACAGTGATAATTGCTTTCACTGGTATGCTTGCCTTGGTAAAAACTGTAGAAATTGATAAATACCGAATGGATTGTGCTCAAGTTGATGTGTCCATGTGTCCAAACTGTGTAGTTTCTCAATCAAAACTGTACTGTATCAGAAACATTTGTCACTATAATTGCTGTAAGGTTCAGATACCATTTTCACGGATAATGAAGACCTTATAAGAATGACAGTGAAGTAACTTCTGAGCATTATTTTTGTCAAAATCTAACACTGCATTGAGCCTGTTTTTCTGTATACCTTCATTAGTTTAAGTGCTCAATTTTCATAAGGCCTCAGGAAAACTGTACCTAGTTATTCTGTATGTAGCTAAGTGATATGGAAAGTGTAAGCAATTTTTTGAAGTGAATTGCTTTTTTTGTTTGTTTCCAGGGTCCACAGCTGGTGCAAAGTCTAGCTTCCAGAAATATTGTGAAGATAGCAGCACATTCAGATGGTCATCACTATCTTGCTTTGTCAGCAAATGGTGAAGTTTTCTCATGGGGTTGTGGAGATGGTGGAAGACTAGGCCATGGGGATACAGTGTATGTAATAAGAACATAACATTTATTTGCTACATAAATCTGTAGTAAAAACTGGTTGGCTGTGTATAGAATACACTGAACATTTGATATTTGTCTCTGTTACTAAAGAGGCATTACATTCTCCCAGCATATTTTCTCTGCCTATAATATTCCCAGTTCTGTATTAATGCTACTTTATGAAACATTTGTAGATAGAGCGTGTAGTAGTGGCTGCAGCACTATTGGACCTTCCATTCATGGTAGTTTGAATTAACCACACATCTTCTCTAGAAGCATTGACCCAGGTATTAGAGAGCAGTCATCAATTCCTATGCATTCACATTGCATATGTCATTCCTTTTTTCCTGTGTTAAACAATAAAATTAGTTCCTGCTTTTGAATAGGAACAATTTTCTACAGAGGTATTGTGTAGAGGCTGTACATCAATATGTTTTAGAGAATTTAAGTGCTGAATTCCTTATAAAGGAAGAGATTTAATACACAATGATTAGTTATGTCATTAAATTAGATATAATATTTTTTATAGTAGACAAGTATTTTTAAAAACACTACATTAATTTAACTGGAATTAGAAATTAAATACATTCCTTCAGTGTGTGTATGTTGTTGAACAACCTGAACTTAATTTTTAGCTTGTGGTTTTATTTATATCTTGATACTTCAGACTGGAAATAAGGTTTACAGGTGGAATTGCAGCAATTATTTTCTAGCAAGTCCATGACACCTTTTCTTGTCTAATCACCGGATTATCTTTTGTAAAATTTGTTACATTCTCTTTAAATAGCCCTCTGGAGGAACCGAAGATGATATCTGCTTTATCTGGAAAGCAAGCTGGGAATCATGTTGTTCATATTGCATGTGGAAGCACCTATAGTGCAGCCATTACTGCTGAAGGAGAGCTGTATACATGGGGACGAGGAAACTATGGCAGGCTTGGTCATGGTATGTTACTTGATATCCTAAAGTTTGGCAAAAATTGTTTAGTGCCCATCTCAGATGATCTTTTATTTGTCTTGCCTGAATCTGATTATGCAGTTTCACATACATTGAAATATTTATAAGAGGAGGTGCCTTAAAAGCAGAAAATTTCTATGAGTTCTGTAAAAATCAGCAGTTAAATGGAGAAGATAAATTTACACTGTTGTCTTCCTTGTGAAGGAAAGATTGTCTCATGGGTTAAGTCTGTATTAGATACCTCAGGAACAATATGGGAGCTTAGCTATGATGCTTAAATCTGAAAACAAATCCAAACGAGCATTCCCTTACCTCCACACACTACAACACCCAAAAGCAATCAAGGAAAACCAAACCCCCAAACAAAAGGACCTGCCAGATCATTGAGGTTTTGCTTCTCACAGAGCTATTTTGTTTTGAAGGTTCTAGTGAAGATCAGACCATCCCAATGCTTGTCACAGGACTGAAAGGACTGAAAGTTATTGATGTGGCCTGTGGAAGTGGAGATGCTCAGACTCTTGCTGTTACTGAAAATGGTTAGTAGCAAAATAAACACACTTAATACCTTTTCTTCCTTTCCTTCTGAAAATGTTTACACTGCTGACATTATGCTTATTATGGTTTGAATTCTGTAAGAATTCAATTCTGTAATAAATATGTACACTTATATATTCTTTCATATCATGCAGATATATTTCCATGCATTGATAGAAAATATATTCATTATGAATATATAAATAGATATTTCCACTTAGGTTGTATATTTACAAGTATATTTAAAATACACATAATATGCATACAAAATATCACCTACATGTACATGAGCATCTAAATTTTGTGCATTCTTATCGAAGTGCAAGCAGCTCATCTTGACACAACAGGCAGAATTTTCGGTTAAGAGTGATGTCTTTGTTAATCTGTGGAAGGTGCCAAAGAGAGGCTGTATTGGAATCCTACTTCCCAGCATCCCTGATTGAGGTGTCTAGGGAAAGACAGATTCAAAACCTGAACTTTATGAAGTTAAACCCCAGAGTCATCCCTTAGGAAGCAGATAGCTCTTGGAAGCTAGTTGTTCTTTTCAAATATAGCTGGTTGTGGTGATACGTTAGGTGAAAGGTTTGCTTGTTCAGGAAATGGAAATCTGACCTGAATATTTTTTTTTTTCTCCCCCCTCTTGGTCTCCTTGTGTGCTTCCATTGTTTATTGGGTTACCTTACAGTAGCTTATGCAAGCAAGGAACATAAATGCATCAGAGTGTAAACCCAGACTTGTTTTTTGGGCAAGCATGGGTTGAACCGTAATTTTATTTACTGCAGAATGACTTGACTAATTTTGAAGTTCCCTCATTAGGGCTTCAGTTTAAAGTTTATTAAAGGAGCTATTGCATGTGTAATTTCATTTTGTGAAATGGTTACATGAGAAGAATTGAAAATTAAGAAAAAACAGATTTCTTGGACAATTTGTCCATGTGATGCAGAAAAAGACTTTGCACATTCTTACAAATAACACCTTAAAATGAATAAATTCTGCAGGTTTGTTTTGAAGTAGATCTTATACTTCACATGTTTTTAAGAAGTACTTTCTGAATGCTGATTTTTCAGTGCATATTATGTTATGTTTTTATGTTTAGTTTTTGCCTCAATCTTACTACTTACTATTGTGAGCTATTAGAAATGAATAACTGCTTAATCTAAATTAAAATTTGAAATTTGGGCTTATTATAGAATCTTGTGACTTTAAGAACTTGCTTGTCAAACCTGGTAACTTCATAAAGCAACATAAATCTTTTTTTGTTTTCATTCTCTTAATTTAAAGGCCAGGTATGGTCTTGGGGTGATGGAGATTATGGAAAACTGGGAAGAGGAGGCAGCGATGGTTGCAAGACTCCAAAGTTGATAGAAAAACTCCAAGATCTGGACATTGTGAAAGTGCTATGTGGGAGTCAGTTTTCTATTGCTTTAACCAAAGATGGCCAGGTCTATACCTGGGGAAAAGGTGACAATCAAAGACTTGGGCATGGAACAGAGGAACATGTTCGATATCCCAAACTGCTGGAACGCTTGAAAGGTAATTAGCAGAGCTGGAAACTTTCGAAAGTTGTTGTTGCTATTGTTGGAACCTTTTACCTAGTGATCTCACTGTTAGGAATTGTGGTGCCATTTACTCTTGTCATAATTTATACTGGCTGCATTGGAAAAGGCAGTAGTGCGTATTGCCTGTCAAATCTGCATTTATACCTTTAGAATTCTGTTAGACTTCAGAGACTTCGAGTTCTTTTAAATGCTGCTTCTCTTGTGTTCCCTTTTATTAGGTTTACAGAAATGCTTATTTAAACATGTATTTTTGCATTGTCATACAAATGCATAGATACTATATATGCTTACATTAAGGCATGTGAATGGAATACATGGAGCATAAGTAATGTTTAAAGTTGTGTATTTTCGAATAGTTTGTTACAGTGAAGATTATTTCTTCAGTTTGTGAGAACCTTGAGGTACTGTAGAGAAAATAAGGAAACCTCTTTTATTTCCCAGTCGTTCCTGAAATTGTGATTCATACATAGTTTAAAGTATCTTCTGAACTAGTACCTACTGTATAATTTTAATGTCTGTATTCATAGCTTTGGAGATCTTTTAATAAACCTTTCCTGAGAAACGTGGGAAGAATGGCTACAAATTACATTTTAAAAATTTTTTAAACTTGTAACTTTTGTCCTTAAACTGTAAATATTTCCTTGGTTTTTCTTTTGCTATGCTCTTTCAATCTACTACTAAGATAAAGGTGAGACTCTGGACATCTGCAGTATGTTCATAGAATGAGTATGATTGTAATTAGCACAATTGTCTGGTATTTTTCTGTTAATGATTTCTGTTAATGTTTTGTTTTCAATACTTGACTCTTCTGTCAGGAAAAAAAGTGATTGATGTGGCAGCTGGATCTACTCATTGTTTAGCACTGACGGAAGATAGTGAAGTACATAGCTGGGGGAGCAATGATCAATGTCAGCATTTTGATACATTACGCCTCACCAAGCGAGAGCCCACACCTCTCCCTGGATTAGACAGAAAGCATATAGTTGGAATTGCTTGTGGGCCTGCTCAGGTAAGTTTTTTATTTATGAGTTGTTATTTGCAATTTGTCTCTCACTGACTAGTTCTGCATGCTAATCCTGGTCTTTCAGTGCTTGCGTGGCTTTTCTTATTCTTGTTTCTTACTCTGAATAAATGATGGCTTCAAAAAAATGAAATGCAATGCAGTTCCTCTGCCAAAAATGGAGGACATGCTTTCCCTCTCAGTATTGTGAAAAGTAGTTATTTGCCTGTTTTGGTTTTTATCGAACTGCAATTTAAGAGTCATCAAGCAGAATGTTTCCTGTAACCAAGACAGTGAGATATCTGACTTGCATAGCAGCACTTTGGAAAAGCATTTTGGTATTGGTAGGGTTTTATGTATGTTCTAAGGATGTAGGCAGAAAGGCTTCTTCAGCAGGTATGGTGTCATTATTTGTGCATCTTCTGTTGGTGTTTGAAGACAGGTAATTAGCTTTACATTGTTGTCTGTTATCAGTGTCATCTTGTATTTGTGAAATAATTGTTGAACTTTGTATATTGGTTCCATTTATAGAGTTTTGCCTGGTCATCATGTTCTGAATGGTCAATAGGCTTGAGGGTGCCTTTTGTGGTGGATGTTTGCCTCATGACATTTGAGCAGCTAGATCTCCTACTTCGACAAGTGACTGAGGGAATGGATGGCTCCTCCGACTGGCCCCCTCCTCAGGAAAAGGAGTGTATGGCTGTGGCAACATTAAACCTTTTAAGGCTTCAGGTACCTTTTAGTATCTTACACATTGAGCAGTAATTGAACTAGATGTTCCAGTAAACTGTGTGGATGAAAATGGTAGACTTAATTTGTAAGTTGAGACTCTTGACTTAAAAAGCTAGTGGTTGTTTGTTTTTTTCCTTCTCAATGACTTTTGGATGTCATTAAAAGTCTACTATAAAAATAAAGTGTAAATGAAGTAATCTATCTTGTATACACACTCAACAAGCCCATACACTCAAAGATTTTAATATTTTGGGCATTTCTAGGAATTTTTAAAATAGCATTTTTATGAGTGAATGTGTTTTTTAGAAGGTAGCTGAGAAGCATTGAAAATGTACTATTTTTCCTAGCACACTGTAGCAAAGTGTATACAGTTTATTATAGATCAGAGTTTTAGGAGGTATGATTCACTGTAGCTCATTATCTTTGAGTATTGGTTTAAATTCAATATGTATATGGGCAAGATGGTATTTCCCTTTAGTTTTACGGATGGAAGTTTGTATCTTTGTCAGTGAAATTACTCAATTTGTTTAGAATTAACCTTTTTTTTTCTTCAAGAACACTTATTAATTAAAATTTACCTTTTTTTTTTTTTTAAATTTTTTCAGCTTCATGCTGCCATTAGTCATCAGGTGGACCCAGAATGCCTTGGCTTAGGTCTAGGCAGTATACTGCTCAATAGCCTGAAGCAAACAGTGGTAACGTTAGCAAGCAATGCTGGTGTTCTGAGTACTGTGCAATCAGCTGCTCAAGCAGTGCTGCAGAGTGGATGGTCAGTGTTGCTCCCAACAGCAGAAGAGCGGGCTAGGGCCCTCTCGGCACTCTTGCCCAGTGCAGGTTGGTCCTAAGATTTAAAGCTATTTGTTTTATGCTTGCTTTCCTAGTCTGATAATAGTTTCCTCCTTATTTAGTTTCAGGAAATGAAACGAGTGTTAGTCCCGGACGTAGATTTATGATTGACCTCTTGGTGGGCAGCTTGATGGCTGATGGAGGCTTAGAGTCTGCACTAAATGCTGCTATTACTGCAGAAATTCAGGTATGTTTCAGCAGCTTTGCTGTCCTGCATAAACAAAAGATGTGTTAAGTGTTTTATAAGGTCTGTGGATGGATATTAAGCCCTCCTGACTTAAAACTCGAGCCTTTGCTTGTATGAAGCATGAATCTCATTCTCCTTTTTAATACAGTGTTTTATTTTCATTGCCTAGAGTGATATTTTTAACAATGATTACAGATGTTTGCAAAAACATTGGTTATAGGAACACTTTTCTGTGGAATTCTTGATATCTTCACCACTTTGTTTTCACTTACGTCTCTCCAGCAGCAATTTCATCCTTATTATGAATTCAGGATGAATTTCTGTATGTTCTCTTTCTGACTGATTCAAATGTATAACAGATGCAAGCTAAGTATGCTAAGGATGAAAGAAACATTTTGTAGATACTCTCTTGTCCATTAGCCTCTCAGAGATAGTATATCCTATGCACAAACTGTTTTAAATTGCCATATATATGTATGGCTGTGAAAACAAAGATACACTTTTCCCCATTACCTCTTAATTGTTGAATCCTTCCTAGTATAGTTTCTTCGGGTTTCTCTTGACTGTTAATAAATGAAGAGGTTTATGGGCAGAGGAATCACATGTGTTAGGTTTTACATTAATGCATGGTGTTGGCACTAGCATTTTCTGTTGTATTTGAAGACAAGCAGGATCTCTTTTTTTCTTAACCAAGGCTTCTAGGGCATGTTTTTATTGTAGCACAGGCCAGAGATGTCTGAACCAACTTCAGTGGTATGCTGAAAGTGATCTAGGTGACCACATATAGCACTACATAGGTTAATTTACATTGTTTAAAGTGTGGGTGAAGTAATTTCCTTAGAGTTCTGTGTGGCTATGGCTCTGTAGCAGATCTAGCTCAAGGTTCTTCTTCAGTGGTCTGGATTTGTTATTTCCATAACAACTGAAGCACGTTTACCCTGTATTTAACTCTGCTGCAGCTACAGGCATGTTTAAACATACAGAGAACAGAAATCAATTGTTAACTTGATTTGTTGGACATTGAATTTGGAGTTTGCCTACTCTTGTTTATCTTCACAACCTTCACACCCTGTTACTTTTTATGTTATAATTCTTTAAGAAAAAGTATGCCCATATAGGTGTTATGGAATATATCATGTACATTTGTATGATAGGAATACTTTAATTCCTGGCATAGGTAAAAATATCTTGTTGGCAGGAATTCTTGTTAATAGAGTACTTCATAATCGCAGTAGAAGTTTTTTCATTTAATTTGATCTACTTTTTTCAGGATATTGAAGCAAAAAAAGAAGCACAGAAAGAAAAAGAAATTGATGAACAGGAAGCCAATGCATCAACACTTCATAGGAGCAGGACTCCATTGGACAAAGACCTTATTAATACAGGAATCTATGAATCTGCAGGAAAACAAAGTTTACCATTAGTTCAGTTGATTCAGCAGTTACTAAGGTAATGACTTTTTAGATTTGACTTTGGATTTGACTTTTATTTTTGTACAAAAGATCTGTTTAGATATTTGAGGAACTAGTCAACTAAAGGATGACTAATTTTGATTAGCAAGTAATAAATAGCTTACTGATAACAGTTCAGTATTGGTCATAATCTGTGCTTCCTTACAAACACAAAATAGCAAAACTACAAACAAGCTAAGTTTTATAGTTAATTACATGATTTTTTTAAAAGCAAGGTAATAACTCTTTTTGGATTTTGATGGTTATATGCTCTGAAAGTCTGGGTTACAAATAAATGTAAATGTTCAAAAGCTTGTCCTTGTAAAGGATGAGAATCTGCAAAAATTTCTATAGAAAGGAGACTGTAGCTAGAGTATAAATAGATGAGAGACTAAGTTTTAAATTCTTCACACTGAAAAAAGAATTCTCAATGCATAACAAATAGGGTGCTGATTACAAAGCTTTTTTTTGTATCGGCTGCATCAGTGTTTAATACGTAGCAGGAAGTAATTATGAGATTACAATGAAAATTATTGTGCCTTTTCATGTAATTGTGATGGCAACCATGTAATTTAGTCAGTACTGAGACTCTTTTAAACGGTTTAGTGCCAAAACTTTCACTGCAGACTTCCAGTGAAAATTGTATTGAGTGATGACAAAAAATATAAAATTCTGATGTGTTTTATAATTTCTGTTAAAACATCTCCACAAAAGCAATTGACTTTTGGGGTATGGTGTTGCAAACAAGGGATCATCCTTCCAGAAAATTTGCATAGGTTTCTTGTAGATTAGCATGAACTTCTCGCAAAAGCTTCACGCATTTCCCAGGCTGCCTTCACTTTTAGCTCCCCTTAATTGCTTTACATGCTTTTATCTCAATTAGGAACATTGCTTCTCAGACAATAGCCAAACTGAAAGATGTTGCTCGTCGCATTTCTTCCTGCATGGACCATGAACATTGTAGCAAAGAGAGATCTGCTTCTCTGGACCTGTTGCTGCGTTTTCAGCGGCTGCTCGTTAGTAAACTTTACCCAGGAGATTGTGTTGGGCAGGTCCCTAATACATACAGTAAGTTACAGTAAATCCCTTCCGCACCCCCAAGCATTTCTGTGGTGTGTCTTTTGTTATTATAATTTATCTTCATGTATAATGTATCAGCCTATTTGTTGGGTCTGTCTAAAACGTCTCTGAAAGTAGTTTCTTTGAATTGTTTTCTGTGAAGGAGCATTTCCCTTTGGAGGGCAACAGGGTAATAAACTTTTTACAAACTTTTAGAAATACGGTGTTCCTTAATTCAGTGCTAATAATGAGTGTGTCTGCATTTCAGAAGAGTTCAGCTCTTTGCTGTATGTTCTTCTTAAAGGGGACTTTGGTGATTTTTTGGTACTCTCCTCTTTTATACAGGTCCTGATCTCTTAGGTGTTGGCTCTTTGCTGAAGAAATACACAGCTCTTCTGTGCACACACATTGGTGATATACTGCCTGTGGCAATCAGCATTGCTTCTGCCAGTCATAGGCATTTTGCAGAAGTATCTCGTGTAGTGGATGGAGATTTAACAGGTATGGGTTTTTTTGCTATCTTCCTTTCCTTTCCCTCCACAAAATTGTAAAGTTATATGGCACATGTTCTTGAAAGGTCTAAAAGGCTAAAAAAGAGCAAATTTAATTTTTGATTGATGGAAGTGAAGGAGAGCAAATTTGATTGGAAAGACAAGAGCTATGTACTAAAGCAGTTATAGAAGCAGAATGTGTTACTTGGTGATTTACTTTTACCATGCTATAAATGTAGGTCTTGAATTAAATCTATGTTTTCTGTGTTTCAGGCATTCTTCTTCCAGAATTGGTGGTTTCTGTGGTGCTGCTCCTCAGTAAAAATGCTGGATTAATGCAGGAAGCTGGTGCTATCCCTCTGTTGGCTGGCTTACTGGAACATCTGGACAGATTCAACCATTTAGCCCCTGGAAAGGAAAGGGATGACAATGAGGATTTAGCATGGCCAGGAATAATGGGTATCTTCTAGTACCTTCTGTAATTTTATGTTTTCTTAAAGTATATACATAAAAACGGTGACTATTCTTAAATTACTCTTGGGAAGGGAATTGTTCTTTTTGTTTTTGAGTGTGAAAAGTTACAGTGAAAAACTTAAGTTGCTAAATTCTGATACATTAGGGGAGAGTAATGTGAAAGCCTTGAAAGAAGGAAGTTTTCCCAGAGCATTTGTGTAATGTGGGCTGTGTCTGGTGTGAAAAGAGCATTTCATTAGTGGAGGGAGGAATGAAACATGGGCTGGCATGACCTGAGAGAGAGAATGAACCCAATGCTAGGCCTGAGCACGTTGAGGAGAGCTAGAACTATGTGAGAATTGAATTACAGATCTAATAGTGAAAACAGACAGAGGCACATGGCTACAGACTTTAATCTGATGTTTCTGGTTGAAGTTGCCTTTAGTTTGAAGCAGTTTACTGATAGGTAGGTTGGAAGGTGTCAAATATGTACATATCCTTCCTTCTTTTATTTACAGAAGTATGGATTTAGACCAAATGTAAATATACAGACAGTGCCTTATATTTAATAAAGCTGAAGGTGTTTTGAGGTAGAGTTTTGATTTGCCAGGTCACCAAACAAAGTTGGAGTTGGGCAGTCTTTGACAGGGTGGCATTGGATATCACAGAAGACAGCATACATGCAACTTAACTGCATACTATGTAGACAGGAATATATTAATAGCCATTTTGACTGTGAAGCATGTTGAAAGGCAAAAGTGAACAATTTGCTTAGGCAAGTATTAAAAGAATGTTCATTAAAAAAAATCTTTGCTGTATGTTTTTCTGTTGATCAGTTCTCTATTTTGTTTCATGCCTCTAGGTTCATTTTTTACTGGTCAGAGTTGCAGAAACAATGAGGAGGTGACACTCATACGTAAAGCTGATCTAGAGAACCACAACAAAGATGGAGGATTTTGGACAGTGATTGATGGGAAAGTGTATGATATAAAGGACTTCCAAACCCAGTCTTTGACTGGCAATAGCATACTTGGTGAGAATCAGGGTCTGAATTCAAGATACAAATTTACTTCAGTTTCAAAGCAAGATGGGATAAACAGCTTTTTAGATGTTATGCTAATTGCTTCATTCTATTATTAGCTCAGTTTGCAGGTGAGGACCCAGTTATTGCTTTGGAAGCTGCTTTGCAGTTTGAGGACACACGGGATTCAATGCACGCCTTCTGTGTTGGCCAGTATATGGAGGTAAAAATTTAACATGTTGAATGGATATAGGCATTCTAAAGTAAAATAATGCTTTTCTTTCAAAGCTCTTGTTGGAACTCAGTTCGAGATTACAGCTCTTACTTCTTTTGATTTAGCCTGACCAGGAAGTGATTACAACACCAGATCTGAGTACTTTGTCATCGCCACTAATAGACACAGAAAGGAATTTGGGTCTTCTCCTTGGCCTGCACGCTTCCTACCTGGCAATGAGCACACCACTTTCTCCTCTTGAAGTTGAATGTGCCAGTAAGCAGAACCTTATTTTGACCTTAAATTGAATGATGAATACTTGCATGTCAAAGCTTGCAATAAAGAGACACAGGCCAAATAAATTAACTGGAAAGCTAGTTCTTCTGTAGTTCTGCTGTCTTCTGAGTAAGTTCTTTATTCGTAATACACTGTGGGTTTGGCTGCATTGCCCAGTCTGAATGACAGATGGATACTCTTTCTCCCTTGAAAGAGGGAGAGATAAAGAGATTTATGGATTTAGAGAAAGAACTGAAGTACTTTTAATGAAAATATTAAGAAATAATGAAATAAATAATAAAGTAAGGAAGGGAAAAAAGTTATACAATATATGCAAGACTGTATCAAGCTCCCAGGGTATATGCAAGACTGCATCAGGCTCCCAGGATGACGATGTCACCACCAGACACGGGGGAAGTCTCGGAATGAAGTCAGATGGTCAAGAGTTGGATTTTGGATCTGGGGTCAGAAATTCTCAGATCGGGGTCAAGGCAGGAACAGGGCCCTCCTTGAATGCTGGCCATTGAAGAGAGACAACTGATCCTTTGATCAGCTTTTGTACTGAGCATAGGTCAGATGGGATGGAGTACCCTGTACCTCCGCTTCTCCTTGGAGGTGAGACCCACTGTGTTCTTTCATTTCTGACCCTCTAATGGGGTAGATTACAAATTTAGCTGACATTAATTGTTACAGCAGTAAGTATAAGCAAGGGGCTCTGCATGCTATTCCTTGGTGTCATCAGGCCTTGTCACTCTGAGAGGGAACTGTTTCTGTTCATATGCTGTTAATTTAGTCAGTTTAGTCATTTAGAAGAAGCCCAGCTAAAAAGTGAAGTTATGAAATGGAAAATGGATTGTTTTACCTCAAACCAGGACATTCCATGTCATATTCCATACTATTTGTGTCATGCTCAGGTTACTGTTGCTTCTTATCCATCAACTATATACATATGCACATACATAAATACACATAGATCCCTCAATTATGACTTGTCTTTATACACTAAAGTTCATTAAGTTTATTTAATCCATAGTTGCAGGTTTGCAGATTTTCATGGCAGAAACAATATGAAATTCATGTGGTCTAAGTCCACAGGTACCATTTCCATCTTCATTTATTGGATAGCACTTGAAACTAACTCAGGTTCCATCACCACCAGGTCATCCTGAAAATCACTTACAGAACAATGTTAGTATTCTGTAGCAATCAACATGTTACAGCTCACACCTGAGTATTCTCATGAAGAATTAAATTTCTTTCAGGTACACATTGAATTTCTCCCAAGTACACACACACCCAAGTACATCCCAGGTCCTTGCACAAAAACAAGTCCCATGAGTGGATTTGCATTTGCCTGAATAGAGAAAAAGTCATTAACAGTGTCACTTGTAGCATACCTTTTGGCTGCCTTTGGTGCCAGTTCATCAGTTCGTACTGCTGTTCTTAATGGTAGTGTAACTTCATTCAGGCCACAATACTCAGCTGTTACTTGCCAGTCTGTGTCAAACTTTTGCACAGGACAAATAGGACTGTAAAAGAGTGAGTGAGACTTGCTGATCAGTCATATGGTCTCCAGCTGGTTAATCAGGTTCTGGATAGGAATCAGAAAGTCTTTGTTAGTGTGGTGCTGTCATCGATGCCATGTGGAGGTAGCAATCGGCACCTGCTGTTGTTTAGCTTTCAGCAATTCCACAGAAGGTCATCTGAAAGGCTGGGTAAGTTAGACAGCTGTGTATTGTCCTCAGTCTCTATAACTGACTGGCCTTTTGGGTCTTTCAAACACCCTCTGTTGAGGGAGTTTATGCCAAGGAGCATTTGAGCTAGTGATAATGGGATGTTTTTCTATTCATTCCCAGTTAGGCTCACTTTGACCTCCTATACAGTCTGTTCTTGAGACCTGCCTGTTTCTCCAGAAGTAGAAATAGATCCTGCCCCTTTATGTTTGGTGGCAGTAGTGCTCTACTGTCCACTACAGCTGTGTACTAGACCTGTGCTCCAGTGTCAACTTGAGCTGTGTACTTTTGTGGCTCTGTTGTGCCAGGCCATTTAATCCACATTGCCTGATAAAGTCAGTTGTTCGTCTCCTCGCTGGAGGCAGGGCACCTCTAATGTCTATAATAAGCAGATTACTCCTACCTGGATCAGAGAACCCTGTGAAGTGGAGCAGCAGTCCTCCTGGAGTAATGTTTTTTTTTTCTGTCTGCTTTACCTTGTAACTTA
>VZTY01015105.1:146938-173380 GCA_013400935.1 Turnix velox
TTTAGCTTTCAGCAATTCCACAGAAGGTCATCTGAAAGGCTGGGTAAGTTAGACAGCTGTGTATTGTCCTCAGTCTCTATAACTGACTGGCCTTTTGGGTCTTTCAAACACCCTCTGTTGAGGGAGTTTATGCCAAGGAGCATTTGAGCTAGTG
The DNA here is from genome assembly GCA_013400935.1 of Turnix velox. Classification (NCBI taxonomy): domain Eukaryota; kingdom Metazoa; phylum Chordata; class Aves; order Charadriiformes; family Turnicidae; genus Turnix; species Turnix velox. The sequence goes on from VZTY01015105.1 coordinate 147,093, forward strand.
ATAATGGGATGTTTTTCTATTCATTCCCAGTTAGGCTCACTTTGACCTCCTATACAGTCTGTTCTTGAGACCTGCCTGTTTCTCCAGAAGTAGAAATAGATCCTGCCCCTTTATGTTTGGTGGCAGTAGTGCTCTACTGTCCACTACAGCTGTGTACTAGACCTGTGCTCCAGTGTCAACTTGAGCTGTGTACTTTTGTGGCTCTGTTGTGCCAGGCCATTTAATCCACATTGCCTGATAAAGTCAGTTGTTCGTCTCCTCGCTGGAGGCAGGGCACCTCTAATGTCTATAATAAGCAGATTACTCCTACCTGGATCAGAGAACCCTGTGAAGTGGAGCAGCAGTCCTCCTGGAGTAATGTTTTTTTTTCTGTCTGCTTTACCTTGTAACTTACATACTTGTGTCTGTAGGGCTGAGGTAGGTCTCTCATCCCACTGGCTCATGTCCTCTCCTTAATCACAGAGGCAAGACCACAGTATGCATCATAGTGTGTTCTTTTACCTCTGTATTGGTCTCATAGGTGGATGTCTCCACCTAATAGATGCAACATGGGTCCGTGCAGGAGGAGAGTAGGATCTCTTATCCATCAAAACGTTTTTCATTTTTCTTAATAATTTTCTCAGTTTTGTCAGTGAATTTTTCCACAGTTGCTACAGTGAGAGGATAAGAGGTCCTGTCTTTGTACTACTACATGCTGTTAACCACCTCATTTAAAGTTAGTGAATCATCATCTCAGCTACCCCCATACTGACAAAGTATAGGAATACAATGGGGGTACAAACTTCTGCAACATAGGTTGTCTGCATGGCATTTCATCAGGATCTGCATTCACATCCTATTCACCGTAAATCACCTTTCACAGCTGTCTCTTTCAGGTGCTTAATGCTCTTTTTGCTGATCTGTTTACTGAATGGCAGTCAGCATCACCCTTTCAAGGGTATCTGCCCTTTATGACTGATAGAAATTGCCTCCAGAGACCAAGTCTGACTTTCTCCAAAGATCTTAATCTGTACCTCCCTCTCTTTCCAGATTTCCTGTCTGCTTAGCTTCTCTACTATCTAAATCTCTGCCATCACACCCTTTATCCCATCATTGGGAACAACTTGGAGACAAGAGGCTCACCATTATTACAGCGAAAATCTCTTTCCTATTTCACAAATCCCTCAGTGAAAAGGATTTAGTGATTGCCTCTGTATCTGAATCATCCTCCTGTATTGGTGCAGAAGCCTCTCCTTTATCATTTTCATAAGGCTCTTTTCCTGTATCTTCATCAGAAGAATCCTCTCCAGTGCTATCTGGATTTACTTGGTCTTTGTAACAAGGGACAGAGGAACTAATTGACCTTCTGTTTTTCCTTTGTACAGGAGTTTTAGTGTCAGTGCCTATCATACTCCCACACGGAGATTTAAAGAGAAACCACTCCTGTAACTCATCAGGAAAATCAGCACGCTTCTCTACTTGCAAAGCTCTAACAACACAAAACAAATTTAGTTGACCTTGGTTGTTATAGCAATAAGTATAAGCAGGTGTCCCTTTGCTTGCCATTCCTTGGTCTAATCAGGTATTACCATCCTGAAAGAGAATGATTTCTGGACAATGTTAATTTCAGAGTTCAGTCAGAAAAGGCCCAGCTTAAAAAGTAAAATTATGAAATAGAAAATTGATTCTGTTTTGCCCATTCCTTGGTCTAATCAGGTCGTACCATCCTAAAAGAGAATAGTTTCTGGACAATGTGATGTTAATTTCAGAGTTCAGTCAGAAAAGGCCCAGCTTAAAAAGTAAAATTATGAAATAGAAAATTGATTCTGTTTTGCCCATTCCTTGGTCTAATCAGGTCGTACCATCCTAAAAGAGAATAGTTTCTGGACAATGTGATGTTAATTTCAGAGTTCAGTCAGAAAAGGCCCAGCTTAAAAAGTAAAATTATGAAATAGAAAATTGATTCTGTTTTGCCCATTCCTTGGTCTAATCAGGTCGTACCATCCTAAAAGAGAATAGTTTCTGGACAATGTGATGTTAATTTCAGAGTTCAGTCAGAAAAGGCCCAGCTTAAAAAGTAAAATTATGAAATAGAAAATTGATTCTGTTTTGCCCATTCCTTGGTCTAATCAGGTCTTACCATCCTAAAAGAGAATAGTTTCTGGACAATGTGATGTTAATTTCAGAGTTTAGTCAGAAAAGGCCCAGCTAAAAAGTAAAATTATGAAATAGAAAATTGATTCTGTTTTGCCTCAAACCAGGTCATAAAAATAATTAACATGCTCACTCAAATAAAGTAATTTAATAAAATTCATGAGCCTTAAATATTCATAATTTTGTAATATACAAGATAGAATAGTGTAAGAAGTTATTTCAGTGGGTTTTGTTCATTTAAGGATGCCTGAAGCATCTGGTGTTAGATTCTGCCTTGTTAGATATTTTAATATAGTGAATAGATAGTATAATTCAATAGGAGTAACAGACAACTAGCTAAAGCCCTGCTACCACTGAACAGATGATGGCTGCTCTGTTGTTTAATTGTTCCTTGGTTCCATCACCATTTTTCACCTGTGATAAAGTGCATCAAGTGGAAAAGCAACTAAGCTTTCTGTTTTGAGTGCTTTGTGCATTTGGTTTGAGGGTATTGTTTTATCTTCATAGCTTAATCTCTCTTCAGAACATATATATATTTGTATTTTCATTTTTTAATTTTTTTTTTAGAATGGTTGAAATCATCTATCTTTTCTGGAGGCTTGCAAACTAGTCAGATTCATTACAGTTACAATGAGGAAAAAGATGAAGATCATTGCAGTTCGCCTGGTAACACTACCCCAAATAAATCAAAACTATATACACATCGATTAACTTTGAGTGACCATTCACAGCCTTTTCTCCAAGCTATTGCAGATAATAATATTCAGGATCACACTGTGAAGGTAAGACCTCAGCTGTTCTCTGCACAAAACATGTTGCTTGAGGGAGGCAGTGATGCGCTGAAACATTTTTGTTGATGAAAATTCTACAAAGATTATACAAAACAAACATAAAAAGTTCTTTCAAACTGATTTTTTTGAGAGGATAAATAGTACTAATGGATAAAATCTGTGTATTTCACATAATGTCATACAAGTATGGTTTCTTTGTAGGAGTTTTTGAGTGGAAGAACTAAAAATTTTACATGTATTCTTGCAAAAAAAAAAAGTTATACATTACTTTCTATGTCGAGTTGCAGTAGCATTGGCAGACCCTGCTCACCTCTGCTTGAACTAAGATGGAGTTTTTTGTGTTAGGTGTATGTATGCTTTTGTATTAAAGTCCCTTTGTGCCTTGGGCTTCAGGTTTCATCTAATTGAAATCATGGATATTATGAAGAGGCTGTCTTTTGTAATACTTGCGTATTTTGTAACCTTTTGAGTTAGGTTTCTTTCTCAAAAAATTGCAAAAGTACTTATACTGATAGAATAATGGTGAATCTGGAGAAGGTACTAGTGCTAGGTGATCTGACTTTATCTGGATGATAGCTCTTTATACAAGAAGAGAAATACAGAATGTTCTTTGTAGTGTTGTTTAAATTGTAAACATTACAGTATTAAATGTAGTAATTAAATGCAGTATTAAATTGTGCATACTGCATGCTTTATCTTCTGGATATTAGTTCAGGTTGTGGAGATTACGCAGCTTCATTTAAATGCTGACTGTGGTATTTTGGGTCCTTTCACTGTATTTGAAAACAAAATTAAATAAAGGCTGTTTTGTTTTTGTAGGATTTCTTGTGTCAAATAGAGAGATACTGTAAACAGTGTCACTTAACAACGCCAATCACATTCCCTCCTGAGCATCCTGTGGAAGAAGTAGGACGTTTGTTGTTATGTTGTCTTTTGAAGCATGAAGATTTGGGTAGGTAGGCTTGTGTTGTAAGCATCCCAGAGCATGTTCTGGAGCAGTTTATACTCTGCTATGTATGATTTTGGATATGCACATTCAGAGATTTTCTCTTCCCATCAAGGTCATGTAGCACTGTCTCTTGTTCATCCCGGTACCCTTGGAGTTGACCAGGTAAAGCACAAAACCTTACCGAAATCTGTAGTGGATGTGTGTCGTGTTGTCTACCAAGCAAAATGCTCTCTGATCAAGGTAAGCCTTTTACTTGCCGAGGTTTTTCTTAGATGTATTTAATTGAAAAGTTTTGTAATTTTATTCTATATTAAACAGTAACCTAATCTTTCAATGGCAATTCTAGACCCATCAGGAACAAGGACGTTCTTACAAGGAAGTCTGTGCTCCTGTCATTGAACGCTTGAGATTCTTATTCAATGAATTACGACCTGCAGTTTGCAATGATCTCTCCATTATGTCTAAATTTAAACTTCTGAGTTCCTTGCCCAGGTGGCGGAGGGTAGCTCAGAAAATAATCAGAGAAAAAAGGAAAAAAAGAGGTAAGGCAATCCTAATGTTCTGCATTCTTTGAAACAATGAAACTCAGGCTCGTTCCAAGGTTTGCTGCTGTCGGTTTGAGACTCTTGTTAAATTAAGCATCAAAGCTTTTTGCAATCTGCTGCATTTTGATGAAGTTTTCTGAGTCAGTGGTTACACATCAGTTGTTACAGCAAAACCAGGTAAACAAGAGTCAAGTTTAGGTGAGGCCTGCTTCTTTCTGTTCCAGCATATTAAAAATGATTCACCAGTAGGAGTCCCCTTGATTGATTTTAGTAAAGTTTTAACTAGAAGTGGCATCTTAGTAAAAATCATGTTTTATTTAAGCTATACAGTCAAAGAACTGTTCAACTGCAAATAAATTAAAGTGGTGAAAAAATGCTGAAGTGCTTTTGAGGTCGGTCTTTAAAGATTAAAGCATATTGCTGATATTACTGGGGCTAATTTGATGATAGTTGGACATAGTGTTCACCAGTAATACATTTAAATTTTATTACTGGCAGATCTTAAGTGTTCTGTCTGCTTAGGTTACTGTGCAAAACTAAGAATGCATTACTGTAAAATATGATAAATTCCATCAAAGAATTTTTTTTTTTTAATTTCCAGTGCCAAAAAAATGTGAATCTGCTGATGTGGAAGAACCCAAACTTGGAAATGAAGAGAGTGATTTAGAAGAATCCTGTGTGGTACCTCACAGTCCTGTACCTATAGAGAAAAAGCCTATTCCAATCAAATCACCCAAGGTAGCATATCAGATATTGAATCAATAGTGAATAAAAGTAACAAGAGGAAAAAATAGTAGCTAAAGAATGATTCCTATTACTGGACATTTAGCATTCTGATAATGGAGTTTGACATACATGTATGGCGCATTGTTTTAGTGAACCTGGGATAATTCTTAAAACTAAGTTTGAGTAATGCATGTTTAGAGTATGTGAAGGTAATAATTTTTAGATTATTGATAATCCTAGAAGTGTTCAAATAATGCTTGATTTCAAAATAAAAGGTTGTGATGGGATGCTTCCTCTTTTTGTTATATATTAACGTATCTGAAATTTTGTGTAGCAATTGTTAATGAGATAATGAATCACAAATTATACTAAGCTGTTTCCTGGCTTTGGAGAAATCTCCTCTTTGTTTTTCCCCTTCCTAATATTTGAAAGTTGAACATGGTTTTACACAAAGTAACTTATATCTTCAGTAATTTAATTTTTTTTTAACATGCTACCTTCATGTTTTGCAGGATAAGTGGCAGCCACTTTTGAGTACAGTTACAGGTGTCCATAAATACAAGTGGCTGAAACAAAATGTCCAAGGCTTATATCCACAGTCTGCCCTCCTTAACACCATTGTTGAATTTGCACTCAAGGAAGAGCCAGTGGATGTAGAAAAAATGAGAAAATGTTTATTGAAACAGGTAAAATGTAGGGAAATGGGCTTGCATGTATTTAGCAGTGTACAGAAGTGTGACAGGTTTTCTTTTTTTCTCTTTTGCAGTTGGAAAGAGCAGAAGTTCGTTTGGAAGGAATAGATACTATTCTGAAATTGGCAGCAAAAAATTTCTTGCTCCCATCTGTGCAGTATGCAATGTTCTGTGGGTGGCAGAGGCTTATTCCAGAAGGAGCCAATATAGGGTAAAACTTCTTTGTTGTTCTTGTTTTCATCATCCATCTGTAATTGGAAAAAAAAATACTTATTTTTGTTGTTGTCTTTCTGTGAAGGGAACCTCTTACCGACTGCTTGAAGGATGTTGATCTGATCCCACCATTTAACAGAATGCTGCTAGAAGTTACTTTTGGGAAGTTATATGCATGGGCCATTCAGAATGTCCGGAACATCTTGCTAGATGCTAATGCAAAATTTAAAGAACTAGGTGAATCTCATTTTGTTGCTGTTATCTTGGGGAAAAAAACCTGCTTGAATATTGTTGATTTTTTTTTTTTAAGTGCCCTATAATTAGAATCCTAAAATCAGTTCCCTTGGTTTGTGATCAGAATCCCCCTGACTTCTGTACTGCTTTTGTGTTGTTCAGTTCTCCTCTTCTTCCCCCTTCACTCACTTTTTGGTGTTTAAGAATCATAATCAATCAGTGGTCAGTCTCCTCTTCTTCCCCCTTCACTCACTTTTTGGTGTTTAAGAATCATAATCAATCAGTGGTCAGTGATTACTCATTAGTAACATTTTACCATTAAAATATAAATTATAGAAAGTTTTGTGGAACTTTAATCAAGCAGGGAATGAAAAATGTTTTAAATCATCAAATTAATGTATAACCTGTTTTATTCTATCTCCCAAATGCCAACTTTGTTATTTCTGTTACTTTTCAATTAGGTGTGCAACCTGTTCCTCTACAAACAATTACTAATGAGAATCCAGCAGGACCTAGTCTTGGGACTATTCCACAAGCACGTTTTCTGTTGGTCATGCTCAACATGTTGACACTACAACACGGTGCTAACACCTTAAGCATCCTTCTTAATTCCGGTATGCTGGCATTGACGCAGACAACGCTGCGACTGATAGGTAGGAGATCTTCTGGTTTCTTGTGTAGAAAAAAGCACATTTTTAATAAATCCCTTGTACGTTTTACCTCTTGATATATTCAAACTACGGAATGACTTTACTGCTTAAAGGTATTACTTAATCCTTTTCACTTTTACAACTGATGCAAAAACCATCAATGAGAGCACAACTGAGATGCAAGTTAGGTTGACTGTAGCCTGTAATCATTCATGATTTTTCTCCTAAGCCTTAGCTTTGTTCATCCTGCTAGAATTTAGAAGTGATAGCATAGTTTTTGTGGAGACATAACAAATCAATTAAAAACGGTAAATTTAAAATGAAAGCAGTAAGTACTGCCCTCTCCCTACTCATTCAGTTTGGTTTGTTTTAGGTATTAAAACCATTCTCAGTCTGCACGTCTAAGCTCAAAATCTTCATGGTCTGTCATGGCGGTGTTTTTTGCAATGATTGAAATTGGCTTACTTTTTTTTTCTTAGGTAACAGCCAGTACTTGTTCTTGTAACTGGTACTGCCCTGCAGTGCTCTTAAGAAGTTCTTCCAGAAAGCATCCTATTAGTAGAAACAGCCACTTGGCTCATAATAATGTCTCTATTATTTGTCACTTAGATTTGTTCAGAAAAGCGTGTAACGCCGTATGCATTCAAAACTCTTATATTCTACTTTCCTAAAAGCTCATCTGTCACCCATTAAGTCAGTTTTCCTATTTGTTGTTGCTCTTATATTGCCAACTGTGTATGCTTCAAAGTTTAAGCATGGCAAAGGTACATATATAAACTTGCAGCTGATTTTAATTTTTCCTACATGTTATTTTTTTCTTAGGACCTAGTTCTGACAACGTTGAAGAAGATATGAGTACCTCTTCTCGCGGAGCTTCTGCCACGGTCCTAGAAGAGTCAAGAAAGGAAACTACACCTGTTCAGCTCCCTGTTTCTGGGCCAGAGCTGGCAGCCATGATGAAAATTGGTACCAGAGTGGTGAGAGGGGTAGACTGGAAATGGGGTGATCAGGTACAATTTGTTTCTTAAAGGTCTGAGTGTGTTAAAATCTAAAGTCTTTAAGTGGACTGTCTGTGAATTTTATGTTCAAATTTTAAAGGTAGTTGTAAAATAAAAAGTCTTGGAGAATGAGCATGAATTCTATTAATTATTTGTTGAACTTTATTTTTTGATGTGAAAATTCTTATTTAGTGAAAATATTTTAGTGATCTAACAGGAAAAGAATGCTGCAATACTGTACACTTCCAGCTAGGTGTGTATGGCACTTACAAAGTACATAGTGAAACAGATATAAATATGAGTGTTGCTGCAGTTTATTGGGATCACTTCTTTTAAAGGTTGTGAAATGTTTTCCAACTTGATGATGAATTTTGAAACATCTTTGTTACTTAACCGTTAAGTTATCAGCAAAGAAGGGCAATCACATTATTATTTTATCAAATTTGGATATGAGATAGTGTTGTTCATTGTGTAACCTGAGCCTCTCTTTTTGATCAGGATGGACCCCCTCCAGGTTTGGGTCGTGTCATTGGAGAACTGGGAGAAGATGGTTGGATCAGAGTGCAGTGGGATACTGGAAGTACAAATTCTTACCGGATGGGGAAGGAAGGAAAATACGATCTTAAACTAGCTGAGCCACCACCAGCAACACAGCCCACAACAGAGGATTCAGACACTGAGGATGATTCTGGTAAAAAAGTTTTTTTAAAAAATAAAATTGGATTTTAACTGAGTTCTGGAATTGATAGTTCATGATATGAAAAAGCTTCTTTCACAGGCGAAAACACTTCATTAAAGGAGATTAGTTGAATGGGCACACATTTCTGGACCACAGCTTTTCTTGAGAAAAGAAGGTAGAAAGGATGTTGTCATGTTTGTTGCATATTCATGAGCCAGAGAAAACCATATTATCCAACTGAAATAGTTTCCATTACAGACAGTAGGAGGTAAACATTTGAACATATGTTAATGTTATTATGAAATGTGTGTTCTTACATGGTCCAGCTATACATCTAGTCACATTGCTTCCTGTTCTTGGCACTGCGTTTGGAATTTCTTTCAGGTTGTGTACTGATAGGGAACAGGTTGAAAATGTCTTTACAGAGGATCTGGTTTATGTTTTGCTTTTTCCAGTTGGAAATAAAGAATTCACATGTTAAATTGTCTTTCAAAAAATATTTACAGCAGATTTTTCACATCTTGTTTGTTTCACAACTCTTTATGAATTAGATTGACTCAATATTAATGTATTTCTTTGCCTTTTATGTCTCTTCAGAAGGAGAACAAGTTGAAAGGAATCTCCATCCTACTTCCATGATGCTTACAAGTACTGTGAACCTGTTGCAGACATTGTGTCTCTCTGCTGGTGTCCATGCTGAAGTCATGCAAAGTGATGCTACAAGGACTTTGTGTGGCCTGCTCCGTATGCTTGTGGAGAGTGGAACAATAGATAAATCAGGTATATTATTTGGAAACAGTCTGACTCAGTTGTGTGCTTCTGGTTTTTGCTTTATTTTCTTATAGCAAAAGATATTTTTATAGCTACTAGCTTTAATCTTTAGAGACAAGGGATAGAAAATGCATTTTTGGAGCTTTTAAAATCTTAGTTGATAGCAAGAGCAAGATAAGTGATCTTGAGCATTCTTAGAACATTTAGCAGTAAAAGCAGGAGAAATGCATGAGGTGTGGATGTTAATTGTTGGCTTAGACTATGAATTTCTTACCAGTCTTTTTGAGGAGAGCAGTAGGACTGGATGTCATACTCATTTTCATAGCTGCTATGTATCTTCTGAAGTATTGCTAACTACTTTGAAATACGAAAGCGAAATAAGTTTGAGAAATATTTTAAAGAAATACCTAATAAAACTAATTCCAGGCTCTAAAGTGAAGTTAATAGTTCATGTAAAGAGAATAGTGACTCACTGTTATGATTTGTCCATAAAAGCCCTGTGTAGCATATAGAGAACTATGTAGCTGGCAGAAAAGTCAACTGTTACATGTATATATCTTTTCATTTTTAGCTTCCTTGCCAAATAAATTAGTTTATAAAGAACAGCATAGGAGTTGGTGCACGTTGGGATTCATTCGAAGCATAGCACTCATGCCTCAGATGTGCAGCACTCTTAGTACATCTCAGTGGATAACTTTGCTAATGAAAATTGTTGAGGGGCATGAATCTTTCACTGCTGCTTCACTACAGAGACAGGTAATGTGTGTATTTCCAAATTACTTTGATAGGTAATTAATTTAATAGAGTTTAGTTGTCTTTAGAAGAAAAAAAAGGTCTAATTTAAAAAACAAAGCATATGGGAAATGTCCTTAAATCAGTTTTTAATTAATTGGAAGAAAAGATAATGTCTTATTAGGGTTCATGATTCATAGTTTAAAATAAGTACATATTAATCTTTGACCCTGCAGAGCACTAGGCACTCCCTTTTTTTGTTGAGAGCCTGAACGATGTGAACAGATGAGAAGAAGACAAAACAGTGTACCAAAAATGTGTTCCAGGAAGTCCTGTGTAACATTTTCTTGATGTTGAACCAAGAGTACCTAAAAGATGGTTAGGNCCTGCAGAGCACATGAGTCTTTTTTTTATTGAGGGGTTTTTTTATGCTGTGATTCGATGAGAAGACAAAACAGTGTACCAAAAATGTGTTCCAGGAAGTCCTGTGTAACATTTTCTTGATGTTGAACCAAGAGTACCTAAAAGATGGTTAGGAAAAAAGTGCAATTTCATATTAAAGTTAACAAATTGTGTGTTATCTACTGCCCCTCCTATTGCAGTAAATTGTTACTATTGTTGTATTTTCAGTCCTTCTTGTGAAGTTGCATCTTTGCGTCTTGATTTGATTACCTTGTGTCTCTTGTTCACTTCTGCCTTTTTTTTTTTAATTGTAGTTGGTTTCTTGTTGAAATTTTTTTCTTGCATTTCCTTGGCATTTTGTAGTGCCTTTTTCATGAGATTGAAAAGCAGCCTTATTATGCAGTAACTCCTCCAAGTTTCAACGCTGGGGGATCAAGAGATCTTCATAATCTTTTCCTTGATAAGACATCAGCATTTTTTACCTAAAACCTTGTATCATAAAGTCAGTTTTGTGTGATCTCACAGCAAATTCTTGACAACATTTTTAGTATGATGAGCCTTCTGTCGTCACCCAGGAATTTGTGCATTAGTCATCTGTGCTGCTCAGGGAATACTGCTCAGGGAATCCAGAAAAGTACCTGGATGTTTTAGAAATAAGTATTATTGACAGAGATGTCTTCACTGTATTTGATCACTTCCATTATGCTGATCTTCTGGGTAGGAGATAAGGGAGCTAAAAAACCTTTTTGCTTTCTTGTATCATTCAGCTTTGTATTGTGTGTATTTCATTATCATATCTTCACTGCAGAACATTTGGAAACTTCTATTCCGAAATACTCTCAGCAATAAGTTTTGAGTATAGAATTTGAAGAAACTTTCCCCTTCTGTATTCCTATTATTTCTGTGTGCTTTGGTAATTCGCTTTGTTTCCCTTTGTGCATTTGTCTCATGTCCTGGGTATTGAAGAGATTGGATTCTCTAATATAATGTGCCAGTAGAGTTATTACTGACTTTGAACTGGCACAGCTTCTTTTAAAATATTCCTTTTCAAACTGAGCAGATCAGTAGCTCTGCCATTTCCACATCCTGAAAGAAATCAGCATTATTGAAAGAACTATAAAGGAAGGCTAAGTTCCAAATGTCTTTCTTCTGTACTTAATATGTTTGACAATTTCTTTAGTATTTGCTGACTTAGAATGGAATAACACTAGTTTTCTTCTCTTTCTAGATCCTTGCTGTACATTTATTGAAAGCAGTGCTTCCATCCTGGGATAAAAATGAAAGGTCCAGAGATATGAAATTTCTGGTGGAAAAACTGTTTGGATTTTTAGGCAGCTTGCTTAGTACTTGTTCTTCAGATATCCCACTACTCAGAGGTAGAGGAATTTTCCATCAGTGCCTTATTTTTATGTAACAAAAAGGTGTGTGTTACATGCCTAACTGTTGTGCAAATGCTTTGTCTTTCCAGAATCTACTCTGAGAAGGAGAAAGGCCAGGCCCCAAGCATCTCTAACTGCCACTCACAGTAGTACTTTAGCAGAAGAGATAGTGGCACTGCTGAGGACACTCCACTCTCTCAGCCAGTGGAATGGACTCATAAACAAGTACATCAACTCTCAGCTAACCTCCATCACCCACATCTTTGCAGGAAAACAGTCAGAAGGGGTAGTTTCCACGTTTTAAAATAAGCTCATTTTTATAGCAATGTTTGTTTTGAAATGATAAATATTAAATGTTTGTAAACAATATTACGCTTGATTTTGAAACCATTTTTCTATTTGTATATGTGTATTTGTGTTTTGTAATTTTAAAATCGAAGTTGTGTGTGATTTACTTTATATTTTAGAGCAGATAGAAGTATACATTTTCTCCTTACAGTTAATTTTACTGTTCTTTTTTAGGCTCTGTTGGATGACTACTTCCCTGACACTGAGAATCCAGAGGTGGGAGGCCTGATGGCAGTGTTAGCAGTCATTGGTGGCATAGACAGTCGCTTAAGACTAGGTGGACAAGTAGTTCATGATGAATTTGGAGAAGGCACAGTCACACGCATCACCCCAAAAGGGAAAATCACTGTACAGTTCTATGACATGCGAACATGTAGAGTGTGCCCTCTCAATCAACTAAAACCAGTAAGTTTGTTTTATTGAGGCTTTAAAAAAGGGAAGGATATGATAAAAGACTCTGATAGGGTGAAAGGAAAATATTGATACTTCATTGGGTAGATGTAATAACATTTGACACATACAGTGCTCTGAATAAAAGTGTAAGATGATAATCACATGAACATTTCTAGGGCCTTTAATGCCTGTCCTCATTTGTTGAGGAAGTGATAGAGGATTTGAGCTCAAGTCCATTAACTTGAGATAAAATTCCAAGTCATGATACTGTGATTTATAGCTCTTATGTGAGAAGAACTTAGTTATTTGTCATAACTTTTGTGGACGTTTTCAGTTGAGATTTAACTTGATTAATATGACCTTGGTGAACACACAGACACACAGACTGCAGTTCTTCCTTGCTCTGCCTCTGTCTTATTATCAAGTAGACCAGGAATTGCGTGGTATAAATTCAGGCCTAGGACATATATGAGGAATAGGAATGGTGTTCAGTTGGCCCTAGTCAAAAGCACTAAAACAAATGTGACTTTTTTTCTTCTTCAGTTATTAACTGTTGAATCTTCTGAATGATTTTTGTAAGATTTTGAAAAATAAATGCTTATCTGTATTTTTTTTTTCTTTGTTCTTCTCCTGCTGCCTAGCTTCCAGTTGTGGCCTTTAATGTGAACAATTTGCCTTTCACTGAACCTATGCTATCCATTTGGGCTCAACTAGTAAATCTGGCTGGAAGCAAAATAGAGAAACAAAGAATGAAGTCTCCCAATCAGGGTCTTTCAGGTACAGTTGGACTTTTTTTGTTAGTTTTTTTTTTTGTTTGTTTTTACAGAGCTGTATTTGCTTGGGAAACAATACTGATAATAGGGAATATACATAGGAAATAGGGATTTCTGGAGCTGTAACTTTTTTCTTAGCATTGAATAGTATGTACTTAGAAGAGAAATTTAGCTAGGAGATGAAATGCTTTGCATTGGATCTGGATCATTTGTACTAATGAGAATGAATGTACATAGAGTTTGTATCTGGACTTTTTGTATTGAATTGTCTAAAATATGTAACAAATGCACTTACTATGCTGCATGCCAGCTGTGTAATTGTCCAGGATGTGGAAATTAGGAAGACAGTATTTTAAAAATCAGTGGTCATAGAATACATGCAGCCCTTTTTTTGCAGGTACTGCTTAACAAGCTTTCACATAATGAGATAAGGTTTAAACAGATATTTGGACTGAGGTTGCAAGAGTGGCAAGTTTTGTTCTCTAATACAAGAGATTCCTGGTGCTTATGGCTACTTAATATTTCTGATAGGTCAAGTGGATTTGGACCTACTGCGATGCCAGCAATTAAAGCTCTACATTCTGAAAGCAGGCCGAGCTCTTCTTTCTCACCAGGACACACTAAGACAGATTTTATCTCAGCCAGCTGTTCAAGAGTCTACATTAAATCCTGCAGGTAAGCTAAATAAGAGAATATTGAATTGCATTTCAGATGGTAGAAATTGTGACTGCAACCCTTGCTAGTGGAAGTTGGAGGGCAGAAATTAGGTTTGCTCCCTAGAGATTAAAAACTAAAAATTAAAATTCAGATATGTTTTAACCTTATATATTAAAAGAATTTGGACTTTTGAAGTTAAGTTATGAAGACTAAGTAGATCAAGTATTTGAAGCTTGAAATATTTGAGTTAGCTAAATTTTTAAGTCTTAGTAAGTTTTTTTTAATTTTTATTATTTTATTATTTAATTTTTAATTTTTTTTTAGAGCTTTCTGCTTCAAAGCTTGAAGTATGAATTCTCAATTGCCTTTCATTTTATTTTAAATCAAACAAGTNATTCTGCTTATTAAAAAAAAAAAAAGAAAATAGCTCCATTAGCTTTCACAATAGCTATTGATGCCCTAATAATTTATATTAATTTTTCAAGCATCTGTGAAGCATGTAATGTCTTTAAATCTATGAATTGTTTTTTTTTATTTGGTGTATTTCTGGAGTTGTTTGTCAGTTGCTATCACCAGTGTAATCTATTTTTTTCCCAGGAGTGGAATCTGGTTTTACATCTACCTTTAGTTTTTGAAAGGGGAGGGGAACAACATCCAACCTTTTTTTTTTTCTGAAATAGCATAAATTCATGAGGACTAAAATCTGTTTTCTTATTGTTTTGAGTATGAAAACTTACTTTAGTTGTAATTAAGAGAATTTAATTTTGTTGGAGTTCAGTGAAGAGTGAGAACACTCATACAAAGGTATATGCCTTTGAAAGTGCAGTGAAGACCTTCAGAAACCTCTTGCTGAGATTTTTATTCAAGTGCAGAAAGCCTGCACTTGGATTTTAGGGATCAGTGAGCTTGTTGGTGGTCTGTGTAAAGTAGTTTATCCTGGAGGGGCCTCTGTGTAACAATTTGACTTTAATAAGTTGAATTCAGAAAATACTGTGCAAATTCATGATCCACTGAGCAGTTTCTGCTGGATAGATTCTGGATGTGTTTTAGTAAAACCATTGTGTATTTATGGATTTCGCAGTTGCTTTTGTGTGCTGAGAATCTTACACATAATTTAATTTTGAATGCTGATTTCTGTGGAGAAGAAATATGTGAGAAATAGCAATATGTTTGATAAACCAGTAGGCCCCAGAATAAGTCTCCCTTTTGGCTTGTAATACATGGTTTTGGTTAAAATAATGTTTTTGTCTTAAGAGGATGGAGCAGTTGCCTCTCCCGACATAGGAGATATGTCTCCTGAAGGACCTCAGCCTCCCATGATTCTTTTACAGCAACTTTTGACAGCTGCTACGCAACCATCACCTGTGAAAGCAATATTTGACAAACAAGAGCTTGAGGTAAAGTTGTGTTCTCTAATAGTAAATAACCTATTAAATCTTTCTATTACATTTAGAATGGAATAGACTAGACCTACAAAGATCATCTACCTTGACCAATTCAGTTCTGACTGGGAGAGAGCATATTGATAAGGGCATTGTCCAAAAGCCTCTTAAACACTGTCAGGCTTAAGGAATTGACCGTCTCTCTATGAAGCCTGTTCCAATGTTTGATTACCCTCTTGGTAAACAAACACTTCCTAATGTTCAGTCTAAATCTCCCCTGGTGCATCTCTGAGCTGTTCCCTTGCCTCCTGTCACTGGACTCCAGTGAGGAGGTCAGCACCTCGCTTTCTGCTTCTCATCCTTGGGAAGCTGTAGAGAGCAATGAGATATCTTTCTGCGGGGCTGCTCTCTAGTTGCTTCTATCCCAATTTATACCTGTGTCCTGCGTTGGTCCATCCAAGATGCAGAAACCACCATTTCAACTTGTTGAATTTCATCCTATTAACCACAGCCTGGTGCTCCAATCTATCTAGATTCCTCTGCAGGGCCTCCTGTCCCTCAGTCAGTGGCAACTCCCAGTTTGGTATCATCAGCAAACTTGCTAACTCCTGCATCCAGATTGTTAAAATATGTATCAAACAAGCCTGGTCCTAGAACTGCACCCTGGTGGTGATTGCCCAGAGCCCTTGGGACTCTGCTCTTCAGCCATTTCTTCACCCAGTGTGCTGTGAACCTGCTTATCCCATATTTGGACAGCTTGTCCGGAAGGGTGCTGTGAGGGACAGTGCCAAAAACTTTACTAAAATTCAGAAAAACTACATCCACTGCCTTTCTTCATCCACTAGATAGAATCATAGAATAGTTTGGGTTGGAAGGGACCTTAAAGATCATCTGGTTCCAACCCCCCTGCCATAGGCAGGGACACCTCCCACTAGATGTGTGACCTTGTCATAGAAGGATATCAAATTAGGTAAACTTTAAACAGGACTTTCCCTTTGTGAACCCATGTTGACTGTGCCTTATGATTGCATTATTCTTTAAATATCTTTCAGTAGTACTCAGTATAATCTTCATTATTTTTCCAGCCACTGGGGTTAAACTAATGGTCTTAATAAGCTCCTTAGTGCCCCTTTTGTAGATTGTAGTAACATTGGTTAGCTTAGCATCCAGTCATCAGACTGCCATTGAAACTGAAACTCATTAAGCCCCGAGTTTAAAAATAAAAAGTGACACCAAAGACATTTTGCCAAATAACCTTTAATTTCAGGCATGCACACACGCAACATACTAAATATGCTTGTTTTACATGAACTGATTTATTTGTTTTTGTTTAGGCCGCTGCTTTGGCAGTATGCCAGTATCTGGCTGTAGAGTCTACACATCCTTCAACTCCAATATTTGAAGACTGCAGCTCTAGTGAAGCTACAACTCCCATCACAGTGCAACATATCCGACCCACAAAAGTGAAGAAACGCAAGCAGTCTCCAATTCCACCCCTCCCCATTGTAGTTCAACTTATGGAAATGGGATTTCCCAGGAAAAACATAGAATTTGCACTAAAGTCTCTTACGGGAACTTCTGGAAGTGCTTCTGGATTACCAGGTATTTAATTTAGTTTTATGTCAGAAAGTGAAAGAAAGTTGGAAGCAGATTAATATGCTGAGAGATAATACAAGGGAGAAATTTTTCTTCTTTTTTTGGATGTTGCCTTAGAGTGTCAGAGAAAGACTGAGTTTGTTTTCTGTATTAGGAGTGGAAGCCTTGGTTGGCTGGTTGTTGGATCACCCTGATGTTCAAATTACGGATCTGTCTGATGCTGATACTCTCTCTGATGAATATTCAGATGAGGAAATAACAGAAGAGGTAGAGGAAGCTGAAGCTGCTGGCCCCGTGGTAAGTATCAGCTCACTAAAACTTAAGTCATGCTAGTTGGCTCTATATTTTGTAATTCCTTTTGTGAGCTTAGAGTACAATGATATTGTGCTTATCCAAGCTTTCAGGGCTGCAACAAGGACCACGTTTTCTGTATGTTTTGAAGGTGTGTCATAGAAGAACCTGAGAATTTTCTCTACCTAGTTTATAGAGTGCCAAGTCCTGCACTTGGGTCACAACAACCCCATGCAGTGCTACAGGCTTGGGAAAGTGTGATTGGAAAGCTGCCCACCAGAAAAAGACATGAGGATATCAGTTGGCTGGTGGTTGGATATGAGTCAGTACTGTGTCCAGGTGGCCAATAGAGCCTACAGCTTAAAGGTCTTAAAGATCATGTAGTTCCAACTCCCCTGCCATAGACAGGAACACCTCCCACTAGACCAGGTTGCTCAAAGTCTAGCCTTGAATGTCTCCAGGGATGGGTCATCCATAGCTTCTCTGGACAACTTGTTCCATTGCCTCACCACACTCACAGTGAAAACTTTCTTCCTCGTATCTAATCTAAATCTTTCTGTTTTCAGTTTAAAACCCTTATCTGTCTGTCTTCATGTCACTGCAGTCCCTGATAAAGAGTCTCCTCCCACCTTTCCTGAAGGCCTACTTTAGGTACTGGAAGGCTCCCATCTGTCAAACTTTGCTCTTGCTTTCCTAATTCCTTAATTGCCAGGGAAGTGTTCTCTCCAGCTACATGAAAGGAGGTTGTAACAAGGTGGTGGTTGATCTCCCAAGTAACAGAACAAGAATAAGTGGCCTGAAGTTGCACTAGGGGAGGCTTTACTCAGAGGGCTGTCAAGCATTGGAACAGGCTGTCCAGGGAAGTGGTTGAGTGACCATCCCTGGAGGTATTTAAAAAAGGGTAGAAGTGGGTGGTGTAAAAGAGTGATGCGACATACTGGTAACTGGTCATGGACAAGTTAATGATTGAACGTAATGATCTTAAATGTCTCTTCCAACTAAAACAATTTTAAGTTTCTATTTATGCATGAGTAGCGCAGGGGAAGAGTGGAATGCAGGTAGATGCTTCTCTAGTGGTAGCTGTGTCACCTGGTAGTTGATCTCAGTTTCATTTAAAATAATAGGTGATATAGTGTAATGTTTGTAAAAGGGCTTTTAAATAATAATTATTATTATAATTTTTTTCTACACCTCCCTTCCTTTGATCAAAAGATCTAATGTATGTTAGCTACAAGGAATGTCTGAGGAATTAATGTATAAATGGCAAAAGGATGTCAGAGAAATAAATCAGTTTTTTCCTTATAAAAACTAGTTTCACTTACTGGTGTTAAAAAGTCCTTTACAATGATTATGGAATGTTTATCTTTAATATGAATTTATACTAGCCTTCAGGGACCGTTTCAGTTAGGATTTGCCAATAAAATCAAATGAGTTCTGTGTTTCTGTTTATTTTTTATGTTGAATTGTGTAAGACTCTGATTTTGTCACTGAAAGAAAAGTATTGTGTTTTGAATAAAATATACTTGATGTTGAGTTTTGATAGCTTTGTCAGTATGGCCAGGAGAAATTGTGCTATATATTACCTTGAATTACACTTAATGCTCAAAACAAAGTCATCTGAAAACTCTCATTACAGATGAAGTGCAATAGTTCTCTTATTTTTTTTTAACTTAATCAAATCTTGACAGGGATAATTTTCAGTAATTACAGCCATTTTGATCAGCCTGTTTTTCTAAGGGAATTCTTTAAATCCCATTTATTCTATAAAAAAATAATAATACTGTACTTTAAATTGGAGATTACAACTCACCACTGTTGGTTGTTTTTTTTCCTTTTCCTCTACAAACAAGTAGCCTAAAGTGGAATGTGAATGTACATTTGCAAGGCTAAGTAGATTACTCACAAGACCTTTTCTAATTTTCTTTGGCAAGCAGAATTCATGAAAGCAACTTGCCGCTTGTTTCACACATTCTGAAAATTTGCAGCTTTTGTCTTTGTCAAGTCATTTGGGAAACTGAACTTTAGTTAAACTAGGTTATAAATTTTAGCCCTATAGTGAGTTAACCCATTGAAGATTTTATTCATTTTGGCATGCATGTTTGTTTTTGTACAGTTATCTTTGCTAACAATTTTATTTATCTGAATTGAAAGGAATTTTTCTAAGTGTCACATATTTCTTTTGAATTGTTTTTTTTTTCCAGTCAAGTGGTGCTGTTGTAACTGAGAGCCAGACTTATAAGAAACGAGCTGATTTCTTAAGTAACGATGACTATGCTGTATATGTGAGGGAGAATATTCAGGTAAGCACAATAATGAAAAGATATATATTTTAATATATATGTATGAACTTCTTTCTTTATACTACAAAGATCTCTACATAGCTATGACGTTCTGTTGTCCTTTTCCCTTAGGTGGGGATGATGGTTAGGTGCTGCAGAACCTATGAAGAGGTTTGTGAAGGAGATGTAGGCAAAGTTATTAAATTGGATCGGGATGGATTGCATGACCTGAACGTACAGTGTGATTGGCAACAAAAAGGTGGTACTTACTGGGTCAGATATATCCACGTTGAGCTGTTAGGTAAGTTTACTACTATCTACTTCTGAATAAAAACTTGAATAATGCACTAAGGACATTGTATATTTTTTGGGGACTTACTATGCATTTATTCTTGCTATTACTAGGATTTCCACCACAGAGTTCAGCCTCACATATCAAGATAGGTGACAAAGTGCGTGTGAAAAGCTCTGTCACCACACCCAAATACAAGTGGGGATCAGTTACTCACCGAAGTGTGGGAGTTGTAAAAGGTAATGTAAATTCAAACCATAGTTTTCCTTTTAGAAATAAATCTAAACTTGGAGTCTTAATATGAAAGTAAGGAGAAAGTGGGACATGCTAGTGTCAAGCTGTGAGGGATTTTATAGAAATAATCTGTGGTTCATGGACTTTTTGAAGAGGTGTGGATTTTGGTGATACTATGTTTGTGCTTAGAAGTAATCTCTCCCTTTAGAAAATAAATGAAAAATTCAGAGTCAAATAATTTAAATATAACAATATGTATGTTCAAAACTATCTTAAGGATTCCTTTTCCCTCTGCCTCTTTCCTGGATGATTAGATTAATAGGTATTTCCATGAAAAGAAAAGGTTACTTTTGAAAGCAAATTTTTTTAATGTGTTTCCTCTCTGATGTTGTACTAGGTGCTTTATGCTTCATTTTATTGAGATTTGTAACGTTGTATTTCTTGCATGTTTTTGTCATAGCTTTTAGTGCCAATGGAAAAGATGTCATTGTAGATTTTCCTCAGCAGTCTCATTGGACTGGCTTATTGTCAGAAATGGAACTGGTCCCCAGCATTCATCCTGGAGTGACGTAAGTGATCATTTACATTTTTCTTAATGTATATGGGTTATTTTTTAGAATTAGAATATATCTGGTCTGATGTTACAATTAACTTGTATCATGAAAACTTCTAGAAATACATTTACTCATTGTTCTTTTGTGAAATCAGGTGTGATGGGTGTCAGATGTTTCCTATCAATGGGCCTAGATTCAAATGCAGAAACTGTGATGATTTTGACTTTTGTGAAACCTGTTTTAAAACCAGGAAGCATAACACCCGACATACCTTTGGCAGAATAAATGAACCAGGTAAGTTTCAAATTCTAAGAGTTTATTAGATTAATGTTATTGGTGTTTTGTCTTTTTTTTTGTCAAAGCAGCTTTCAATTTCATCTTCACATAAGAAAATTAATGTTTGGACTGGCCCAATAGACAACAAAACGTTTTTAACAGAGTTAAAACATTGCTACAGTTTCACATGATGAACTGCACCATAACATCAACTCTTAAGCTTTGTTTTTAGTGTTTAAAAATACATTATTCTATTTTAGAAATTACTCCTCTTGGTGTGTTACGTTCCTGATAGGAGTAATTTTTCTTATTTTTTTAATGTTTATTTTATACTAAATCATGCTTGATTTCTTTATACAAATCAACCAATAGTGTGATTATTCCAAATGATAGGTAGTCAGGTAAAGTGCTTGAAAGTCTTTTAAAAAATATAAAATCTTGAGCTTCTTAAGCATGAATAGCATTACTGTGCCTATGTAGCATTCTTCTGTATTTGACTTTTAAGACTACGTATGTGTAATATTTGATTTGTTGGGTCACTTCACATTGCTTATGGGCTAATAAAGCAATTTTCTTTGAGAAGTATATGTTTAACATTTCATTTAATCATGTAGGTCAGTCCCCAGTATTTTGTGGGCGTTCTGGAAAGCAGCTGAAGAGAAGGCATAGTAGCCAGCGGGGAATGTTACTGGATGACTGGTCAAGAATAGTTAAGAATTTGAATGTCTCATCTTCTGTGAATCAGGCTTCACGTCTTATTGATGGCAGTGAGCCGTGTTGGCAGTCTTCTGGCTCGCAAGGAAAGGTAACTTTAGCCATAGCTGGTTTATTCTGGCTTACCTTCTTCTTGAGAAGAAAGTATGTGAAATATGAAAGTATTGGTGAAATATATTTGTTTGTTACAGTCATCTAAGATAGCGAAGTAGTAAAAGCAGACATCTGAAGTGTAGAACTGTGTTTCTTTGTGGTAAATATAAATATATATATAAATAAATATACAGTTTTTTAAGCTGTGCTTTATCATTCTAATTATTTCATGTGAAGTATGGGGAACTTAAGTTATTTTTGAAACACAGACTGTATTCTGCAGTTGGTTGTGTGATTTAGAATTATGTTTTCAGTATAATAACAGATGATAATTTTTCTTACCATTCATATTATTTATATTTTACTGAAGTGAATTTACTGCAATACAGAAAGCACTATGTTGTTACTGGATAATGCTGCCTTCAGGCATTACCTTACTTGTCTCAAGTTGGAAGGGATCCATAAGTATACTGAAGTGCAACTCACTGCTCCTCACAGAATTACCTCAGCTAAGCCATATGACTAAGAGAGTCTTCTAGATACAACTTGAACTCTGACAGGCTTGGTGCTGTGATCACTTCCCATGTCAGCTTATTCCAGTGACTGACCACCCTCTTGGTGAAAAACCTTTTCCTAATGTCCAGTCTGAACTTATCCTGATGCAGATACAGTCTGTTTCCTTCTGCCCTACTAGTGGGCACCAGAGCATTTCACACTCCACTGCCCCTCTTGAGGGATCTGTAGACAGTGATGAGGTCAACCCTCAAACTTCTCCAAGATGAACCAAATAATGTGACCAAATTAGTCTCTCCCTTGAGATTTTTCATGTTGATTGCCCTCCTGTGGACACACTTGAATAGTTGGATGTACTCCTTATATTGAGGTGCTCCAAAAAGCACTGTTGACTCATACTCAGCTTGCCACCAACACAAATTGTGAAGTCTCCTTTCACAGAGTGCTCTCCAGCCTCTTGTCTTGTTAAATTGTCAGGTCTTGGTGTCTCCCCATCACTTACCTTGTTAAATTTCATACTGTGGGTGATTGCCCAGCACTCTGGTCTCTCCAGATCAATTTGCAAGGGCCTCTCTACCATTAAAGGAATCCACAGTTAGTGACAACAGCAGTCTTACTTAATGTACATTTGACTTCTGCATCCAGATAATTTATTAAAACATATAAGCATTGTTCCATTATGGTTTACCAGTTTTATTAGCCTGCAGCACTGCTCTGTGGCCAGCCTTGACATCAGCATTTATGGCTGGACTTCTGGCCAGTGTGCTTTGATTCTCTGTCTGTGACCACACTGAGAATTTCCTTTGGATTGTCTGCAGAGACTGTAACTAAAAATTTAGATTACATCCTACTTCTTGGCTTCCAGTTGTACTGTGCTTTCTCTTTTCAGTGGTGTTGCACTGGGAAAAAATAAAAAACAACAAACCAAAACAACTTAATACAACTGTTTCCCTTGTATTAGGAGATTGGGCAGATGAGAATTTTCTCCTTTGTAATTCTCCTTTGTCTGGTTTGCATGTATTGCAGCTGCTGTGTACCATTCACAAATGTTTTTTGTGCTTTCTTCATCTACACCAGAAGCTTATGCTCGTTAACCATATTATCTGAAAATCCAACTCTGTTTTCCCCTAGCACTGGATTCGCTTGGAGATTTTTCCAGATGTTCTTGTTCACAGGCTGAAAATGATAGTGGACCCTGCAGACAGCAGTTACATGCCCTCCTTAGTTGTAGTTTCAGGTATGTATATGTTCTCTGAGAAGTCTGAAATTTTTTTTGTGTGTTCAACAATAGGTATTTATCTGGTTTCAATTAACATAATCATCTGTTTGACATGCTTAGAGCCTGTTTATGGAACAAACACGGTATCTTAAAATGCTTTTCTTCCCATGTTTTGTTTTCTAGGGGGAAATTCCTTAAATAACCTTATAGAGCTAAAGACAATCAATATAAACCCTACAGACACCACAGTGCCTCTTCTCAGTGATTGTACAGAAGTAAGTGAAGTTTAATGGGAGAATTACTCTTGTATGGAAAAGAATAAAAATTTTGGTAAAAGATGGATGGATAAAAAACACTCCTGTGTTTACTAAAGCGTGGTATTTTACTTTGCCTCTAAATTAGCATTATTTCTGGGAGTTTAGTAAATCTTATTATCCTCATAATTTTTACCATAATCTCAGTGTTAGCTTAATAATGGCTTTAGTAGTAAAGGTATTTCAGGTTTTTTGATATAAATCAAGATGCCTGTGAATCAAGAAGACAAGACAATAAACTTTAGTTAGGGGATACTTTTGGTGGATGATATTTGGGAATGTAATTTTTTTTTTTTTTCAGTAACAGCAAGGAGGAATGCTTAACGAATTTTTAGAAGACTGGAATAGCAAAAATATGTTTATCTTATAGTATGAATTATTCAGGGCTGGAAAGGAAAATATTTAAAGTTACGGATTCATTTTGTTTGAGTAACAATATCAAGCAAAAATGCTAATTCTTTCCTATGTTTTATAAATTCATGCATGATCCAAAAGATGACAGTTTAGTGGTTTTCTTTTGTTTTTTTTTTCCTTAGTATCACAGGTATATTGAGATTGCAATCAAGCAGTGCAGAAGCTCTGGGATTGATTGTAAAATACATGGCCTCAGCATACTGGGGAGAATACGTGCAGAGGACGAAGATTTAGCTGCAGTTCCTTTCCTTGCTTCTGATAATGAAGAAGAGGATGATGATAAAGCAAACACTGGGAGGTAGGTAATTCCAGGGGCGGAGGGGAAATTAAAAAGGACCTTAGTGTCTCTATATTCCAAGCAGCAGATTATTCTGAGAAGAGCAACTTAATTAAGCTGAATGGTAGTAAAGAGAAACAAGTTTGTAAGTAGGTCATTTGTTGATAAATAATTTAAGGTTATCAGGCTGGTAAGGTGGTAGCATTTTGTACAAGTTCTCTGCTGCTGCAGTATACTTGGAGTTCAAACCCTAGCAGAAAATTTGATGTGTTTATATTTGGTACGTGGCAAGCATATTTTTGCTACTCTTCAGCAAAACATTCTGGTTTTTTTGTTTTTTATTTTGTTATAGCTACCACTTAACTGTTACAAACTGTAAAATCAGTTAGTACAGTAAAAAGATGCCTATGCTGTAGCATTCAGGTTGCTAAATTGACTTTGTTTCTTTTCTCAATATGTCCAGTCTTGTTAGAAAGAAGGCAGCTGGCCTTGAATCTGCAGCTACAATAAGAACCAAAGTTTTTGTTTGGGGATTGAATGACAAAGACCAACTGGGAGGGCTAAAAGGTTCCAAGGTATGTTTGTTGCTTTATACACTGTTAGAAAACAGACACAGTTAAAAATAAAATGTATAAGCCTCACACAATTCAATATTAATTGAAATGTAATCAACTTTGGAAGTACGTTGATTTAAAAGACTTGAAAAGGGACTGTTGATACCTGTATGTCTACCTGTATATTTATGCAGCTTGATCAAAGATTGCTTTGTAGTAATGTAGAATGGTTTCCTGTTCTACTTTTTGTCATCCTAGTCCTTTCTCCTGCCTGAGTTGATCTCTAGTACAGATTGCTGAAGCATTTTTTTGCTGAAAAATTCAGTTGTGTTCTTTTATGCTGATCTGAAACATGTTGGTTGGTTGACAATTTTAACTAGGTTTGTTTTGCTGTTGTGCATTTCTTGAAAGCCAGAGTTTGATTTTCCCAAGAAAGCTTCAATAAAAGGAAAATCTGTGTTAAGGTCTTGTTTTATTTTTTTCTCAGGATTGTATTTGTCAGGATTTTGGCATTAAATGTTTTTTCTTTGTTTCTGTCTTTTTTCTGTATATTAACTGTTACATGTGAAATGTCCAGATAATCCAGGGAATTTCATATGTTAAAAAGCCAAATTTTTTCGATTAACTGATGTTTCAGTTAAGAACTTTTTTAAACTATAAAGCTCTCAAGTGTGTTGTAATGATCTTTATTGCTACTACAGATAAAGGTTCCTTCATTTTCTGAAACCCTCTCTGCGTTGAATGTTGTGCAAGTAGCTGGAGGATCCAAAAGCCTTTTTGCAGGTAACATAAGTTTAAAATAAAGATAATTATTTGAAGCCAGAAACTAGTTTCCAGTTTGAAATGCCATTAACATTTCACAACTTTGTTCTGCATTTCAGTGACTGTAGAGGGTAAAGTATATGCCTGTGGAGAAGCCACAAACGGAAGGCTGGGTTTGGGAATATCTAGTGGAACTGTGCCCATTCCTCGACAGATTACAGCTCTCAGTAACTATGTGGTAAAGAAGGTGGCTGTTCACTCAGGTACTCACTATTACTGTCCTTATCACAGAATCACAGAATGACCCGGGTTGGAAGGGACCTCAAGGATCATGTAGCTCCTACCCCCCTGCCTAGCAGGGATAAATTAAAGAGAATTTAGAGGACCTCATAGTAGCTTCTCAATACCTAAGCTTAACATAACAGGCCTGAAAATAGTTGCTTTTCAAGTTTACTGGGT
>VZTY01015106.1:0-12086 GCA_013400935.1 Turnix velox
TGATTTTGCCAGGCATAGAGGTGGCACTTATTGGCCTGTAGTTTCCTGGATCTTCTTTCTTTCCCTTTTTGAATATGAGGATTAGGTTCCCATTTCTCCAGTCAGTGGGAACTTCACCAGTCTGCCATGACCTTTCAAATATGACGAACAGTGTTTTGGCAACTTCATCTCCCAGTTCCCTAAGAACCCGTGGCTGGATTTCATCAGGTCCCATAGACTTGTGCATCTCCAAGTTCTTCAGGTGGTCTTGAACCTACTCTTCACATACTGTAGGTGGATCCTGCTTCTCCCAGTTTATGGTCTTGGATTTTAAGACTTGAGTTGTGCAATCAGAAGCCATGCCAGTGAAGACTGAGGCAAAGAAGTTATTGAGTACCTCAAGTAGTTGCAGGATAGCAACTACTTATCCATTACATTCAGCTTTCCTGCTAGTGCTCCCAAGTTTAATTATCAGTCTGCCTAGGAAAATCCATTTTTCCTTCTCTCTCTGCAGCAGCCAAAATGAAATTTCAGTCACAGTTTGCATTATAGTACCTTATCATAAATCCATGGTTTAAGATGAATGATTATAGTCATAGGTGCCTACTGATGGAAAACACTTACAATGTGCACCTGTTGCCTGATGATACAGCTCTTATGGAAGAGCACATGCAAGTGTGGAAGTTTGTCACTGTTTACTGATCTGGCTGTAATAAAAAGGTAGACAGGAAACTGTCTACTTTTCAGCTGTGAGTATCCAACATCTAGGCAGCCTTTAGATCTCATAGCAATGTAACAACAAAGGCAATAATAAATTCCATGTTATTACTAAGTAGATAATCCACAGACGGTAAAGATATCAATATTTATCTACTGCACTGTTTTGTGATCTGGTCACAAACAGTGCAGCAATTGCCAGAAGCAAAGAAAATCCGCCTGAAATTCATTCTTCAGTGCATGCAAACTCTTAGGTTTTCCAATTCAGAAACACATGATGCAATCTGATAGCAAAACAACAGTAACCAATGATGACTTTATTCAAAGGAAGCTATTTCAATAGCTTTTGAGTCAGTAGGAAGTTAACTGTCCCAGGTTCACCCAGAATTTTTCTGCAGAACATGGAAGTTGACTGTCCTAGGTTCTCCCATAAATTTTCTGCAGATTATGGAGCACCTCAGCCTAATAATTTCTTCTTTGCATCTTTGCTGTCAAGAAATGGCAATCAGGCATTGTAATGGCCTTCACTGACAATTAGAATGATTTCCTAATTTGTACGATAGGTTGTCCAAAGTAACATCTAAATACAGTTGTTATTGCTAGATAAAGTATCAGCCATGATGCTGTCACTGGTTTGACCTCCTTGTAGTCATCTTTGTGGAGAAATTCTGCTGTCTTTACATCTCAGCAGAGAAGGTCTTTGATCAAAATTATGCTGCCCCTTCCACACATGATGTGAGCAGTGAATCACATTCATGTGCTATCATCACAGGGAGGATTCCTTTGTGAACTGGCTTGTGAAGTGAAACCTGAAGATGACTTTGATGAAAGCTTCTTCTTTGTATTTAAATGTCCTGTTGCTTCATTTACTCTGAACACATCTCCAAGGTGACTGAGACCAAACTGATGGACCAGCCTGTGAGTGCTGATAGAGCAGGAGGATTGACGTTTTAAAGGTAAACATTGAGACTTTTCATCCAGAAGATGCAACAGTTGCTATAGGTACTGATGTATCTTCTGACAGACAGCAATAAGTGATATGTAATGTCAGTTCAAGTTGGAAGGCTACAATTTATTTAAAACCTATGAATGTGAGCTGTCAGGCTGGATCCTGCTGCCCTGAATGTCTTGTTCTAAAAAAAATTACCTACATAAATGCTAAGTATGGTATCAAATATCCTGCTTAATTTCAAATTCTATCAGATCCTTCCATCTATGATGAAGGTTGTTTTAGATTCATAGTTGCTGATGAAACAGTTTTGCAAGAATTAGCAGGACTAGTTGCAGAACATTATACTACAGCCAAGCCCCTGAATTCTTCCCATCTTCTGTGAAAGGAATTCTGCAAAGACATTGTGAAGGTAGTGCACCTCTTCTGACAACTGAAGACAGGTCACATTTATAAAGCATCTAGGGAGCTCCAGAAATGTCACTGTTTGATGTTGTTTGACAGTGGTTAAAGGGAGGCTTCGTGGGTCCATATAACCCTGCAGCATAAATTTGACTGCAAGGCTGAGAACTTTCTTTTGCATACTGGTGTCCAGAATATGTAACCTTGATGAGCCAATCAGCTGCTGGATTAGTTTTCTGCCATTACCTGAAACAGTTAAGTTATAAGAAGATTTGGTTTGAAATAAGACTCTAAATTTTCAAAAAAATTGGAACTTAACATTGTGGAGGTAAAGAAAGATGAGACAAAATAGAAAGAAAGATAAAACAAAATAGAAAGAAAGTGAATTTAACTAATGTAAGCAAGACATAGACATTTAGTCTATTAGTTGAGTGGCATGTGGCAACAAAGATTCCTGTTTCATTTTATACCATCTATTTCCCCAGTACAAAGTAAGATAGAATCTTACTTTTTTTCTCTTACTTCATAAAATGTCGACACTCCACTATACAAAAAGCAAGTGAAAATAAGTAATGAACAATAAAATTGTAGAACTCAGGTGATACAGTTAGGGGGGTTCTTTATCTTTTTGAATCTTTTTGAATCTCCAGTTTTACAGGTATTCTTTTCTTTTTTTAATCCATTAAACTTTGATTCTGCCTGAATTTTTCAGTTTGTAGTATCAAAGTATGAATCAAAGGTCTAGAAAGATTTAGCTGTTATTGATATGAACATAAAGTAATCAATTTAAGAGCTTTCTTGAATACATAGTTTACTCAGTTCATGAAGTGTTTTCTTTATTTTTAACAATAGTGTTTAATGTGAAGTATTTAATGAGAGCCTCAAAAAAGAGAACTGCCCCCCAGTAAAAAGTCTTTGTTTTTAAAACATGTGGATACGAGGGACAGCAGATCTTGAATAGTGAGTAGTATTTTAAATCATTCACCACAGTGTGATTTAGTGGGAAATTTCCTTTTTATGTCAATATTAGTTATTGCATAATGAATTCCAGGTTTCTGTGTGTGCTACACAAACCCTTGTATTTAGAGCAGTAAGTCCCTCTGATTCACGAGTCATACATGCTAACAATGTTCCTTCATTAAAAGTCTACAGTTTATTAATCTCTCTATTTCTGTTAAATGAGCAACTCCATCCCTTTAAAACTCTTGTAGTAAGAGACAGATTTTGCCATTTTTTTGTGCTTATCTTATAAACCCACAAATAATAATAATAAATGCATTAATGGTTAGAAGGCACTAGTTTTATTACTTCAAAAAATCAAAAAGATTTTCACTTTTCCTTGGGGAGCTGATAGGTTTTGTCCACAAGACTGCTGTGATATTTGATATGTTAATAGAGAATAAATAAGGCCAGCAGATAAATAAGGCCAGCATTGCTACCTGGAGAGAGTGATGTTTTCAAGGCTGTCCTATTTTCTTACTTTTGTTTTTCATTTTTGCTTGCTTACTTGCTTTTCTCTTGCTTTAAATATGTTCATATATATATATATATATATATTTAATACTCATACCAATGAGTCAAGGTCAGAGAGCAGGGTGCACCATGAAGGCTTTTCATTTTCATTTTGTGGATCTTTTCTACCTTCACTCTTGACACTGATTAGTACATTAACTATTTGGTTGTGGAAAAACCACAATGGGTTTTTGAACTTTTTGCAGTCATGGGGATTTCTCCAGAGGGCAAAGTTAATTTTACACATGAGACCCCGACTCCCTCGAACTCCCTGTCCCTCTTGGCTGCATGCTCAAGCTGATCTAGTAAAAGAATAATTTTAAAATGCATTTTATATATTCTTGCAGGATCTCCTGTCAGTCATCCAATTAGAGCATATCATATGTAAATCTTACATAGCAAATAATTACTTCTCTCTTTAAGTAAAGACATATTTTAGCATGAGGTGCATGAACTTTAATTGGGCTGTTCTCTATAGATTCCAGTTTTAGAAGCAGGTATTTTTATGCAAATATCAACAGTAGCATAGAATACACGCTTTTCCCATCATATCCATTGAGCTTTTTTAATTCATATTTAAGTGTTCAGAGCTAAGAAATTCATGAGTTAAACATCATTTAAATATGGAACCCATATTTGATGATGGGAGGTTATTCTGAAGACAATAAAACTACCCATGTGTGTAGTCCTGCTTAAATGTATAGGTGTTTTGCAGAATAAGAGGCTTCAGATTGATTCTGAGCTATGGTAGAGAGTTTTGCTACTTCAGTCAATGAACTGGAGGACTGAAGCACTGGTCAGCAAGCCTTAGGTATACACAGTATCATTTCAAGACCAGCAACTGATGAACAGTATAAGTAAATTTTACAGTGCAGTGAATTTTGCATGCAATTTTTTTGATTTTTATTATGTGTGACATAGATTACATAGGTACAGAACAAAATCAATCAGTACAATGGAAAACTAAAGAAATAGGAAGTCACTAATGATGTACTGTTTTAGGTAAATAATATTAATAAATTCTGTCAAGGTCAGAGGAAAAGTCACAGATCTTATTTGTTTCTTATTTGGTGAATCTGGCATTTACTCATATTTTAAATTATAAGGCTTTACCAGCTAAACCCTGCTGAAATGGGGTTAGATTGTAGTAGACAGCATTTTTAGATATATTGCTATTACAAGTGAAGGGCAAAGAGTGTTGACGGGGAAAAGGGAGAACAAGATGAGAAATCAGCCACAACTTCTGACATTGTGTAGGTGGGGATTATATAAATATCTCTGTATTCTTAGCTAACCAAGTTTCATTTAGGAGGGACACTCAATAGGAATGCCCCATCACTTTATAAATGTCTTTTTTTTTTTTGCAGGTAGAGTTTCATTATCAGCTGCAGAAAACACAGGCAAATAAAAAACTGCCCATCATTTCACAGAGGACACTGTTAACTTGAGTGGTGACTTATTAAAGCTGCTTGTAAAGTATGGGCAGTAGAAAGCATACCCTTAGGTGAGGAAGACTGCCGTAACGGATCATTCCATTAAAAAATAAAGATTGCCTCATGAAAGCAGGGGCAGCATTAAATGGACTAGTGGAGTCAATATATCCTTCACAGTTCTTTCAGTTTTTAGTGGTTTAATTTTTTTTATCTCTTTTTTTATCAGTATTCATTAATTCCCACAGGACAATCAGGGCAAGAGGGGAAGACAGTATTCTTTCTTTCACAGGAAGTTTCCTTTTTAACAGGTTGACTACACAGTCACAGAAACTCATGCCTTTTTTTTTTCCATGCTTACTCCTCATAAATATAACACAGATTAATAGCTCTGAAAGACAAAAATGTTCACCTTTTTTACGCAAGAAAAATAGTTGAAGGAAATTTTGAATGGAGCTTCCTCTCTGATTGATCATTTGGTCAGAAATTCAGTCTTCTTGACTTAAGACTGCACCAAAAGTTTGTCAGTTGTGAAAGTGCTTATCACCCTTGCCTCAAAGGAAACAGGCCCAAGCCATCAAATTGTTTTAAAGGAGGGCACACACATCTGGTGGTAATGAATCTTGGTTCACCTCTGACTTAGTGTTGAATCAAACCAGTAAACCAGAGTGAAAGGCTCTGTAAATCCTAGGAATTCACTGAGCCCTACAGAACTTCTGGAAGAAGGGAGAAGAAGGGGTAAAAGGATAGAAAAAAATAGAGTCCCAAATAAGGGGCCTAAAATTTGCTAAGGATTATCCAGGAGCATGTGTCCTGGTTTGAGGTAGAATGGGGTAAATTTTCTGGTTTGTGTTTGTACTAATATTTTTACTTGTTATTACTGTGTGTAAGATTGTTTACCGTTGTATAATGTTTAAAGAAAAACGGAGGAATTCGTAGGGGATGGAAACTGGCTAGGGAGTTTAACGATGCCCATCAAAGAAGACAAAGGAAGAGTGATCAAGGAAGACAAAAAGAGCCATCGAAGCCTTAGGCTGACCTTCGGCAGACCTGGCCAGCGTGGGGGAGGTGCCGAAGCACTAGTGAAGAAGGAACTCGTGGTCGGTTGTACCGGAAAGAGAAACTGCAAGGGGAGGGTTCTACATTGATGGATATAACATGTAACCAATGTATTCCATCCCATCTGCCTCATGCCCTCAATGTATAAAAGGAGGGATCGAAAGGGGTCATGCTCTCTTCCCCCCTCGCCGCTCTTCCCTCCTCGACGCTCTTCCTCCTCGGCTCTCTTCCCTCGTCGGCGTTCCCCTCCCCGGCTCTGCGCTCTTCAGACCAGAGGCCTACTCTCCTCGGCCTGACCACGTGGAAACTCTATCATCATCCCGGGAGCTGGATTCGGTCTCGTAAATATTGTACACCTTTTTATCTTTTCCTTTTGATTTTATTTATTGTTTCATTATCTATTAAAGTAGTTTGGAATTCTTCCGAACTCTTAAATCTCCTCCTTCCTTCCTCTCCTCTCTTCAGAGAGAGAGAGGGAGGACCATCTGTCTCTGGGGGGCTAATTTATTAATTATGGCCCAAAACCAGGACAAGCATGTTAGTCTTTATCCTCTCATAGACAGAGTTTACTCATTTACTCCAGATACCATAAGAGAGATTTATAGGTATGGAAGAGTAGAATACAATGACAAATATGAACATTACAAACAGATATGAATTGAAGCAAAATGTATCTTATAAAATTCTCCTTTATATCGTAAGGCAAAGTATTTTCAAAGCCAAGTCACCCTTCTAAAGGATTTGAAATACTGAAATCCTAAACCTTTCAAGTGAGCAGTAAAAGAACTTTGCAAATACAACTGCACATTTAGCTCATCATTATGCGTAAGTTATTAGACAGACTTCTTTAGTTTTATCATTGACATTTTCTGTTATATAAAGTAGAACGTATATATGTGTATGAGCATGTGCATGATCACATATAGATGTCTGCAGTGACAATACTGATTTGCTTCATTTAATCTAACCTCAGCATTTTCTGTTCTCTTCACTGAACTTTTCTGAATTTCATTAGGGAGTAAAAATTAATTAGGAAATTTAGGCTTTTATATTATTTTCAATTCCTGGAGGGAATTCCATGGAGGGTGACAAAGAGGTGATTGGAGGCAACCAACATGGCTTCACCAGGGGCAAATCATGCCTGACCAATTTGGTGGCCTTCTATGATGGAGTAACATTATCAGTGGACAAAGGAAGGGCAACTGACATCATCTACCTGGACTTGTGCAAGGCATTTGACACTGTCCCACATAATATCCTGGTCACCAAACTGGAAAAGAATGGGTTTGATGGATGGATAAGGAGCTGGTTGAATGGTCACACTCAAAGAGTTGCAGTCAATGGCTCATTGTCCAAGTGGAAACCAGTGATGAGTGGTGTTCCTCAAGGATCAGTACTGGGACCAGTGCTATTTAAGATCTTTGTAGGAGATATGGACAGTGGGATTGAGTGCACCCTCAGCAAGTTTGCAGATGACACCAAGCTGTGTGGTGCAGTTGATACACCTGAAGGAGGGGATGCCATCCAGAGGGACCTTGACAGGCTTGAGAGGTGGGCCCAAGCCAACCTCATGAAGTTCAACAAGGCCAAGTGCAAGGTCCTGCACCTGGGTCGAAGCAATCCCAAGCACAGATACAGGCTGGGTGGAGAGTGGCTTGAGTGCAGCTCTGAAGAGAAAGACTTGGGTGTGTCAGTTGATGACAAACTCAACATGAGCCAGCAGTGTGCACTCGCAGCCAAGAAGGCCAACCAAATCCTGGGTTGCATCAAGAGGAGTGTGACCAGCAGGTCCAGAGAGGTGATTTTGCCCCTCTACTCGGCACTGGTGAGACCCCACCTGGAGTATTGCGTCCAGTTCTGGAGCCCTCAACACAGGAAGGACATTGAGCTATTGGAGAGGGTCCAGAGAAGGGCCACGAAGATGATCAAAGGGTTGGAGCAACTGCCCTATGAGGACAGGCTGAAGGAGTTGGGGTTGTTCAGCCTGGAGAAGGCTCAGGGGGGGGACCTCATAGTAACTTATCAGTATCAGAGGGGTTCCTACAGAAAGGCAGGGAAGGACTTTTTAATATGATATCAGATGGGAGGACTAGAAACAATGGATGTAAATTGGAAGGGGGGTAGATTTAGACTTGACATAAGAAAGAAATTCTGTACAGTGAGGGTGGTGAGGCACTGGAACGGTTTGCCCAGAGAGGTTGTGGATGCCCCCTCTCTGGATGTGTTCAAGACCAGGCTGGACAAGGCACTGAGCAGCCTGATCTAGTGGGAGGTGTCCCTGCCTATGGCAGGGGGGTTGGAACTCGATGATCTTTAAGGTCCCTTCCAACCCAAACTATTCTATGATTCTATGATTTATGGCACTGCACTGATGGGCAAATATTTGACATTATTAGCAATTAGTGTCTTTCTCAGATTTTTCCCTCCATATTATAAATTAATTCTCTGAATTTTTAGATTTCAAAACCTTGGGCTAGACTATCAAGATAATTGCTAAAATATTCAAACTTGCCAGGCTCTGTAGAAATACAGCTGCATTTCAGTTTTAGGAGAAGAAAATTAATAAAGTAGTCTGGAAGATATGTACATAAAGTATGTGTTCTATTTGTCAATGAGGTCCAAAACATTTAAAGTTTCATTCTTTCAATAGAAATCTGCAGCAGCTTCTAAAAACCACATTTTTTGTTTTATACATGAGGTAACAAAGAAAATCAAACAAATCACTTCATATTTACTCTAGTAAATGTTAACTACTGACTTTCCTACTTATAGACTACGATTAACCTTCTCTGCAGGAGATTTTAAGAGTTATGATTGTTAATGGCTTTTGCAACTACGGTTTCAGACCACTTACCTCACAGTGTGCCACGTGGCTCTGACTTTTCCAGATGGGAAAATGATAAGAAACAAGGAAGACATCAGGTCATTCTTGAAACAGCCTTGAGAAAATTGCTGCAAAATGAATTGTGCGGGTCTACAGTGCTTTACCCAGCATTCTTCTGTTTTAATTTATCAAACCAAAGCCCATAGACAAGCAGAATTAAATAACTGTGCAGTAGGCTCTAAGATTTCAGCTCAAAGGTCTTGTGAATAAGCTCAGCTGTAAATAAAAAAGAGGACTCAGGATTTATTCTGCATACTGGAGCTTTCCATAACATTATACAGTCATCTGCCACACGCTCAAATCCCTACACTTATCTCAGATGTAACATAAATTAAAGGTCAGATCCATGATATTTGGCAATAATTTGGTTTATGCCTACTAATTCAACTAAATCAAGCTGCTATTAGTGATGTTTTCTCTCCTGGTTATATTCTCTCCTATATTTACTGGTCTATATAATTAACTAATCTTGTCTGTACAGACAAGGTATCTTTGTAATAGAGGAGAGTCCATTTAAATGGGAGCAGCATTACCAGTAGGAAATTTCATACTCTAGTCCAAATCTCTGAATCAAGAGAGAGAGAAAAAAAAGACAGTTTTGCCCAAAATGATTCAGCCTGGGAGATCTTCCCTAAATACTGATAGACCATGCTACATCTTGTCTTTTTACAGGTAAGATGTCTGTAGGAATCATGAGATTTAATGATATACATTTTAAGCTTCTCAGTTTTGCTTCCTGCATTTAAGGTTTCCTGAGTTTAGTGTTTCATATTTTGTGGCTCTGATAGCTAGAAACTTCCTGTTTATTGCAATGAATCTCACTGTTTATTGTAATACTGTTTCATAGCTCCCAGTGCTGTAATTATGAGAACCACACTAAATGCTGCATGACTCAGAACAGAGCCACAGGAGAAGAGTAATAACATAAAGTTCTGAACAATTTCCTCAGAGCTGGAGGAATAGACCCGTGTTTCCTCTACTTTTTCTCCCTTTCCACCCTATTGGTTTTTGTGTTAGTAGGAGTCAAGGCTAGCACTGAACAGACAGATTGATGCTGAGCATATTTTGTGCTAGTATTAGTGGTCATATCTAGGGCAGAAGAGTCGTGACAGTGACTTTAAGGAAGTCTGCACCATGCAGTGCAAACATATGTGAAATAACTCATGCTTTAATTCATTTTATATACAGCATGAATATAGTCAGCTTTGAAGAACATGAGCATGAGAACTAGACTGATGCAAGGATCCACATTACTCTTTATTGACCAAGCCAGAGCAGAAGCAGCCCCTTACCACTTAGATCAGCAGACTTGCAGTAGAGAGGAGATGGAAAGAAAATATTGATTTTGACATTATTTCTGATTACTGCAACTTGCTCAAAAAGAGCAATTAATAGTTTATAAGCTTTTATTCAAAATGTTAAATAAAATCCTTGCCAAATTAATGTTCATATATTACATACAGAAAAAATAGTGGAATTTCAGTTTTGCAGGCAAGAAAAATTCACTCATGTAAACTTGTTCTAGATGTTTTATCACATCCCAGGTACTAGTATATGACAAAATCCTTTTGCTCCTAGTGCTGTCACATTTCTGTGAGAGGAAAGTTGTTGTCTCACCCACACGAAAGATAAGATGACACTTTAATTGGAAAGTGACATTGTTGGGAACATTAATGAATAATTTAGTAGGTCCTCCCCACTCATTTTTTATATGTTCTTCAAGTCATTATTTTATTTATTAAGAACTGACATTGTGCTGAGAGCTGTACAGAATAAAGGAGAACACAAAGTCCCTTGTGGATCATAAGATAGTAAACACTTTCTGTCTATGTTCTGTCTATCTCTCAGATTTTTTCTTTGCTGAAAAGTATAATAATAATGTCAGTAATAAAAAAATCTTAGCATTAATGTTCTGATAAATCTGGCTAATTTTTAAGGTTCTTGTTACTCTCTGAGACCTTCATATCCTGCTGTAGTGTCCTTTCCCTCACAAAAGTCACAGAGTGTCAGGGCTTGGAAAGGAGCTCAAAAGATCATCTAGTCCAACTGCCATGCCAGAGCAGCAGCACCTACATCAGGTCTCACAGGAACACTCAGATCTTCTTATCTCGTTGGAATGAAAGTAATAGAACTTGCCTGGCTTGTCATAAGAGCACAGAAATAGTTGCTCAACACACCTTTACAGAACAACAGTATTTCTTAACTGTTTGCTTACTCTTTCTTGTTTTTGGCTTCATTTGCACATGCATATCAACTTGCTTGTGACAGGTTATATTAAAAGTCTTTGATTTTATCCTTGGTTGGAGAACTCTGGCTCTGCCAACCCTTGCTCTTTATTCAAGTCTGTAATGCAAATATACAAAGAAGTAGTATAGTTCTTTGGGTATTTGTCCATATATCCCTTGCTATTACGGAAATGGCTTGCTGATTGCTATTAATCCTGAAACAACTTACTTATCCTACTCCATCTTTAACCTGTATTGACTTGTTGGATGTGAAATGTAAGAACAGTTTTCATTTTGGAAAGAAAAAAATCTTTCTTACGGTGATGTGTTTAGAACAAATAACTATCTACAGCCTGATACAAGACTTTTAGTTCCTTTACCATTTCTTGTTGAAAGATCTAATTTATTTTATCTTTTAGGGTGTCTTCTTTTTAACTACATTACTTTTACCAGTTCATATTCAGAAAGCTTCTGATCACTCATAGAATATGCTGAAGATACACTGATAGTAAATGTCTTGGTCCAAAAGTGTGTTCTCCTGCGAGGTGTTTACTTTTAGAACAACTGATGCCTAAGGACAAACATTCCTGTAGAAACAACTATGTTAATTTTCTATTAGTACATTTTTGACATTCAGTTTGGGATTTTTTCTGTGATGGAAGTCAGCCTTT
Source organism: Turnix velox (assembly GCA_013400935.1). NCBI lineage: Eukaryota > Metazoa > Chordata > Aves > Charadriiformes > Turnicidae > Turnix > Turnix velox. The sequence continues at coordinate 11,829 of VZTY01015106.1, forward strand.
CCTAGTCTGTTGCGGTAACTAAGCCAGCAGTGTGCACTCGCAGTCAGGAAGGCCAACCAAATCCTGGGCTGGATCAAGAGGAGTGTGACCAGCAGGTCAAGAGAGGTGATTTTGCCCCTTTACTCGGCACTGGTGAGACCCCACCTGGAGTATTGCGTCCAGTTCTGGAGCCCTCAACACAAGAAGGACATTGAGCTTGTTGGAGGGTGTCCAGAGGAGGGCCACCAAAGATGGTCAAAGGGCTGGAGCAACTGCCCT
>VZTY01015106.1:12099-26756 GCA_013400935.1 Turnix velox
GAGGCATTGGAACAGGTTACCCAGTGAGGTTGTGGACGCCCCCTCTCTGGATGTGTTCAAGACCAGGCTGGACATGGCACTGAGCAGCATGATCTAGTGGAAAGTGTCCCTGCCTATGGCAGGGGGGTTGGAACTCGATGATCTTTGAGGTCCCTTCTAACCCAAACTATTCTATGATTCTATGATTCTATGAACTCCTATAACTGTGCAGTAACTATGATGTGTTGTAGATGAAGTGTTTATGGAAGACTGAATGAGTTGAAAAATTATCTGAATTACATTTATTTCTAAGTGTGAAACATACTTGGGGTAGGCATAGCAATGAGTAGAAGACTATTTGAGATTATTTTTTTGAGCCACTCATTGTGAGATGACAGAAAGTTATTGTCACCACTTTCATGCCACATCTAGCATTGCACAAGTGTTAACGTTTGAAGGAAAATTAAATTGCAGGTAAAATTTTTACACAAAAAACAGTAAGCTGTCCAATAGAAACAAATTGGTATTGGAGAGAAAGAGATGACATACTGAAAAGGGTGGAATTTTCAGGGCTCAGTGAAGTAGCCAGTCTCCATGCAGTGAGTACAAGATGAATTGTGCATGAAGCCTAATTATCTGAGAGTGAAAGGTCATAAAAATTAATCTGCAGCATGATGGACAAAGGTCATTATCAGACTCAAATCTTCTATGCCCATTTAAAACTCACACAAAAAAGTGGTTGCTTTAATAATAATGATTAGTCAAGAAAAAATACATATCATTGAGCCATCTGTTTAAACACCTGTTCTACCTTGAGTTTTATTCAAAACATTGCAAATAATGAGAAGTGTTTTTTTGGAAGGCAATATCCCCGAAACAGAATCTGTTTGTTTTCAGGATCTATAATAATGACAGAATTGAAAGCACCTCTTTAAAGTTACAATCCTAGACTCAAATCTTCTATGCCCATTTAAAACTCACACAAAAAAGTGGTTGCTTTAATAATAATGATTAGTCAAGAAAAAATACATATCATTGAGCCATCTGTTTAAACACCTGTTCTACCTTGAGTTTTATTCAAAACATTGCAAATAATGAGAAGTGTTTTTTTGGAAGGCAATATCCCCGAAACAGAATCTGTTTGTTTTCAGGATCTATAATAATGACAGAATTGAAAGCACCTCTTTAAAGTTACAATCCTTTAAAATCAACAGTACAGTATTTGTAATTTGGGGGGGGCTATTATAGACCACTCCATTATTATTTTTATTTTCAGTTTCTGGAATGATTTATACTAGAATCTTTAATTTTCTTATCTGTGGTTAAATTGCTTAATACTTATTTTACAATAAATACTTAATACTTAATATTTAAAAATGCTTAATATTTATTACTTAATATTTATTTTACAATTTGCTATTAATTAAGTAGATGGAGAGGATGACTGGTTGAATGCACTTGGAGTAATAATAAAGGGCAGAGCAGATGCTGAAAGCTATTTTTCTCGTTTCTTCTTCTAACTGATGTTTGTTTCTCATGTCCTTTGTGCACATTTCCTGAATTAGCCTAGCATTCTCTGAGGGTAAATCAACTTATTTTTTCTCTCCTGACAGCTGCATCATTGATGATACTCAAGGAATAGTTCCAGCCTTGAAACTTGGTACCTGTGCAAAGTTTGCACTGGACTGACTAGACTGGTTCTAGATCCTGGACGAATATCAGCTGCTCTGCCTTTGCATCCATAGAACCACAGTGGGAGCAGTTCTGGGTCACAGAAAGGCTGCAGATGCTGTGCCAGACCTAACATCAGGTTGTTGAGGCCTCAGTACCTCCTCATAAGATGCCTCTGCTTTAAAATCAGAGCTCTCACAACATCTATTGGCTTAGAGTACCAGGTTTTCACAAAAAATTCTGCTGACATATGAATATACTCTGAGCAAATGGTGCTGAATTTAATGCAATGGAGCCAGGGTCTCAGTGACAAATGTGCACCCTGACCAAGGGAAAACAGTTAGTTGAGTGAACTCTATGAGAGTAAATGGGATATGATCTCACCCTCACCAGTGCCACAAAGAATGTCATGTTGATTGAAGAGTATTAGAAAACAACTGCAACAGTAATTTTTGCATCCCAGTGCTGCGATTGAGAGATGGGACACAGCTTGGTGCAAGCAAAATGTCGCTTTATTGTACCTATTGACATGATTTTATACTTTCCTATATGGAACATACCAGAATCTTGTGCCGATTGGTCAATACCTTACACAAGGTGCTTACTGATTGGTTAAAGCAAATATCAGCACCAACTCCAAGGTAGTCACAAGGCAAGCAGAGTATCCTGCAAAACAAGCACACTGTTCTCTCTAGGCAGTGGTGCCATCTTGTTCCTCCCAAGGCCTGCAACTGACAAGCTCTAGCACGTCCGCCTCTATCAGTTGTGTAACACTAGAAGTTCTGCCTAGGTCAGCTATGTCGCATCCTTCATCCCAGTACATGAAAGCTGCTAAGGCCGTTTTTTACAGCTACTAGACTTATCTGTTCCTAATGAGTACTAATGAGTTATGATACCTGAACCAAATAAGTCTTGTTTACAGGTACTGGATGCATACCTGTATCCTTCTCATACAGGATAATGTGAATTTTTCCTCTGAATTTAAAGATCATTTCACTACAGTTATTAAAAAAAATAAATGCTCTAACTTGTTTTTAGTACCTCCATTGCAGAAGAAATAAATGTAAAAAAAACAAAACAAAAAAAAAAACCACAAAAAAATGCTCAAGGAGAAAGCAATTACCAAAGAAAACTTTCATGATCCAGCACTGGAGCAAATTTCCCATATACAATTAACTGCTGAGGTAGCTGCTTGTAATCAAATCTAGGTTCTGTTGATTGATCATCTCCTCTAGAGAGATCTTTTTCAAGAGCCTTTGAAAAATGACCAGTAAGTTGTCTGGCTAGAGCTTACCCTGACAAGCCAGGTTATAAGATGCATTTTTGGTGTAAACAGGATGAGCATTCACTTGTCTGGAGGATGCCATACTCTTACTATTAAGAGGCAATAAGTCCCTATGTTGTGTGGATTTGCTTATTGGCAGTGTGTTTGGGCTTCTCTGAATCCATCAACAGAGTTCCAAAAAGGTTTTCTGAGGAAAGGTATGCATACTGTCATGTGTTCTTCCTTCTTCTTGACAGCTACTGATGACTGCAGTAGGGAAAAAAATATTCCACTTTCAAGCACTGTATTACAAGTTTTATGAATAAAACATGAATTTGCTTAGCCTGTCAATATATAAACTTTAGCAAAACTTTTTTTTCTTAACTCAACTCCATACTATTTTTTTCAGAATTTATAATCTACTCAGCCTTACCTTTATTTCACTGCCATTTTTCTCTACCTGTTAAAAGTAATTAAACATCGCTTCAGTAAAATAGTCTCAAGAGAATGTGCTTTTAAATAAGCATTTCATTTCAGTCACTTTAATCCTTAAAGTGGAGTTGAAAACTGATTCCAGATATTGCATTAGTCCAAAATGAAATCAGGAGGATCTTTTTGATTGCAGCTCTATAGGCAAGCTACAAGATCAACAAGTACGTTTGATGGACAGATGTAGCCTTCCACGTCACATGAAAATGAAGACTTTCAGCTACATTAATGAGACTATCTGGGTGTGGAGCTCACTATTAAGAATTCCTTCACTGTTTATCTTTTAATGATTTTTGCTGGCAGCTGCATCTCTGTAAAGCAAGATTAGTAAGGGGTTAAGGGACTTTTGGGTGATGCTAATGAGATATTGCTCTGGGCTTATGGGGAGTTTTCATTGCCATGATAGAAAAGCATCACAGAGCAAAACTGAAAAAGAAAAACAAATCTTTATTTTGCTATTGTGCATACATGAAATGATAACATTTCCCTAAAAATGCATGCCCAGAGTACTAAAGTGAAGCATTCACACAGTGAAACATTTCAAAGTGGGAAAAAGCAGATGGTCACCTTTATGGAATTAGCAATGGTCAATGCCTAAACAGCTTTAATTTACCACCACTAGGGCATGAATATAGTAATTCAGTCACTGACAATAAGATTCATTGGGATTTTTCAGTAAATATTATATAGTATTCTAATATTTATCCTTCATGAGATAGCCCAGACTATATAAGACTTCTGTTTTCTCTTTGTCTCTAGTTTTAAAGATTTCCCTCAGACCCCAAAAAATAAATTCTGACTCTAATGAAACCAAATTTAAGAGCATTTGCTAATATTGTCTCTCTTTACTTTTTATCTTGTGACCAGAATCTCTATGTTCTTCCTGCTTCTGATACACAGTTTGAGTCTACATAGATCCCATGTTTTACAACCAGTTCTAAAAAAATTAGAGCATCTTGTAAATATTATCTTAAGACTTTATATTTGCCTTCCCAATTTAAGAGAAGCTAGGATTGCTAGCATCCTTGCAGTAGAAAGTCTTCTTTGAAGTCAAATTTAACTGGCTTTCTGCCATTACTTTCTATATCCATTTTTCTGGTCTGTTTCCAGCTTCATGTAATTTGTTAACATGGATTTGGTTTATGGCCATTGTCTAAACCAATCTGTAGAGAACATAAGAAAGTTATGAAAGCAACGACATACCAAATGATTTTCCACTTTCTGCCTGATGTACGTATCATAGTTTGTGACAGCTGCATCACAAAATAGAAAGATTTAATAGCCTTCTTGTTCTTTGTGTTCCCCTCTCCCCTTCTGTTAGATTTCAGTGGACTAGTTCAATAAAAGTGAAGAGAAACACTATTCACTAGAAAACAGTTATTTAGGTATAATAATTTGTTCTTTATGTCATATTATAATGGTGAGTGTAAATTTTCCTTTGAACTATGTTTTATTAACATATTTTCCCTCAGAGTTACATCAAAAGACTCTATAAATAAGTGATGTGCTCAGCCTGACAGCTTTTACATGCATACCAATTACCTCTATTGGTTTCAGGACACGTAGTCACTACTTTAAACAACCCAGAGAATATTGCAAACTGAAATATTCAGCATCTCTATCTTAGTATGCTGTCACCATGCAGAGAATGATTATAATTGGTAATTAGTTTCACTGCTGGTAAGTTGAGTGGCACCACACATTTTATATCCATGCTTATGTCAAACTCAATTAACATTCTAACACAGTGTATTTCAAAGACACTAACCTAATCTGAGGGAACAATACAATTATTTTTTTGATGTTCAAAATTCTCAGTTCCTTGAAGAGAAGAATCTGAAGCACAAATGCGTTTATTAATACATTTAGACTGTTCTAGTTTCTTTTTTGCTAGAGGAAGAAGGAAAGAACACATATCTTCCATCTCAAATTCCTGTCATAAATGGGGCATGCCAATGACATGAAAAACTGCTGTGAATTCAGAAGTAGAAAATTATTGAGATTTTTCTCTGTGATTACACACTGCTGTATCAAGGTATGATATGGATTATCATACTCTGCACTGAAAAAAGGGCTTAATTCTTTAACTAAAGAAGACACTCTTGATATGTTGAGGCCTTTTTTTATAGATTCATTTGTTTAATAGTCAAAAGTATCACTGTGCTTTGTCATATTTCTCAAAATCACATGGGAAAATAAAATCATAAGGACAAAGCACAGGCTAGGGAGTTAACGACTGCCATCAAGTTCTCGGAGCAAGACAAAGACAGCGATCGAGGCCTGAGGCAGACCTCGCCAGGTTGGAGCCATAGCCGTGTGATGTCCTTAGCGGCCTGGGGGAGGTGCCGAGGAACTAGTGAACAAGGAACTCGTGGTTAACAGTGCCGGAAGGAGAAAAGAGAGAAACCGCAAGGGGAGGGTTCGACATAGATGATGTAACATGTAACCAATCAGAGTGTGGCTAGTGGGCATGGTTAACCATAGCTGTATATAAGCTTGTCTGATGCTCTCAATAAATGGATTCTGGCTGATCACACTGATCATGAATGTCAGCCCCTTCTTGCGATAGCATAGGACCTTTCAAAATCATTTGGTCCAACCCTCCCACTCAAACAGAGTCAGCTAGTAGAGTTTGCCCAGTGCCATGCCTACACAGCTTTTAAATATCTCCAAAGAAGTTGTAGGAGTGAAAATCAATGGAACAAGCCGTTGTTTTTCTCTTCCTCTCTGGATTTTGGGGGACAGGTCAGGTTGCATTGAAAAACATATGCTCTGCTAAAAGGAAGACTCATAGCAGTTCTGAAAAAAAAAAAAAAAAAGACTAAATTACTCCAACTGACATTCCTATGAAAAGTATGAAAAAAATTAATTAATGAGTTATCGAATTAACTGACCTCAAATGTAAGTCACATGAGCAGGAACATATGAAATAGAGTGTAATTGAATTTTTCCATTGAGCAGAATCCTCAAAACTTTACTATTCTTGTCTTCATCTTTCAAATAGAGGTGAGCCGTGGAGCATGTTCTAACAAAATCTAACCAAGGACTGAGTGATTTTTTACAAATTGTTGATCTGAAGATGAGAAAGAACACTATTTTCTTCCTAGAAACAGAAAGATATTTTGCTGTTCTGTATTATCAGGAAGGATGCAGCAGGATGTAAAAAAAAGTTATATCTTGCTCATGAGAGGAAGACTCTGTTATGAATTTCTGGTGTGACAGATATTTTTTCACCACTTTTTCTCCTCCTCTCCAAATTCAAGGTTATGCTCTCCTGTTTAGTTGTACCTATGGGCCTGTGCAAACCTTTTCTGAACAGAGTACAGACTATAATTTTTATGATGATATACTGTTGCCTATGCTGGTCTTGACTGCTGAGGCCTAGATAAAGCTTTGATATTACCTGGTGACTTCATCAGAATAATCCTGTATTTATTGGAAGCTATTGTGAGAAATCTTTGACATAAAGGTATTTCATCAGTCTCTTTGTACCAGTCTTGGCTCTCATTTGGCCATATTGATTTTTCTTACACGGTTTGCTACAACGATTCCTTTGAGAGTATCAGCATTTGGTAAAAAAACAGAGAATGGGTATCTAAGTGAATTGCTTTCACCTGCATTTCTTTCCCTCAAAAGGCAGTTTCAACACGATATTAATTATTTTTGACATTTAAATGAAATATTGCATTAATATTAACACTTTAGTATTCTTATGAAAAAGCTTTATGCCCTTTTCTATATTCAAAATGTATGTTATATGAGTAGCCTGGCTGCTAACCACAGGAAATAATGTATGTGCTATCATTATAAAGAATTTTGCTCACTGCTGTTCATGAGAAGGTCTAATAACCCTGATGCCACATGTGGCTACTCTATTTCTCTGAAAAGCAATACATTCCACATGTCAAGTACAGTTCTTTAAGCAGTGCTGTTTACACATACCACATTTCTATTTATTCCAAGACCAACACACAACAGCATCGCATGGTATTTTGGCTACAGGGCTGATTAATTTAACACACTCTTAGCTGGACTCCAGGCAGTGTAGCTCCATTTCTCAATACTTGCTTGGTATGCACAGATATTTTCCTGGGGGCAGAAACTTCTGTGTTCCCAATACTGTCGTAGATTTAATTTCATTTTAAAATATTGAAAGAGTTTTTAAAATGTGTCAGCTTCTGAGACTGAACAATCTGAACAATTGTTTCTGAGACTGAACAATCTGAACAATTGTTTCTCCACTTGAGCTGGCCTTCATCATAGTAAGAGCAGAATGCATGATAGAACATTATTCTGCAAAAGGCTTTTATAATAGCTATATGCTCATTTTGAGTATTCACATGACATATTTGCTTTAACACAGGAGGCTGGATGGATCTGATACACTATGTGAATACTGTCTTGTTCTTTGAGTAGTCTTGCTGATAGACATATGTGGACTACAAATGCATGAAACCGGATCTTAGAATCTGACAAAATTATTGTTGCTATAATGTAAAAGCAGTGAAATCATAACAACATACACGATATCTGCTGCAGTGCTGTTTGGGTGGTGTTTGGTTTTCTAGAGCTCCAGCACTGCATTTTAAGTTGCAGGTGCATTTACATTCAGTGATCACCAGAAGAAGTAACATTGTAGTCATTGCATTACCAACAATCCTTTATTTCTTTTCAAACTCTAAACCAGGAAAATTTGTATTTTAGTAATTTTTATCTCAAATTTTATTTTGTTCATCACATATCATACCTAAATAAAAAAAGGGATTACAATAAATTTTAGAAATGCAGTAGTGACTATAATTATGGTGCCAAAACATTTATGGCATAATACAATTTTCTACATACTTCTTTCTTAGAAAACAACTTTTGAAGATCTGTGGTCTCATCTATCAGCTTCATTTTTCATTTCCTTTTTGCTTTTATCATAGTTCACATTAAAATAATGGCAGTGAAGGTAAATTGGTAACATCTGTGGAGGTACTGAAATGATTTATTATTTGCATGACTATTTCAGATTTTCTAAATTACATGAACTGATCTATTGTTCAAGTATTCTTGTATCTGCATTTCAAAAGGCATGACACAGACCAGACCTCTTTTGCAAGCAGTCCATATACCCGTATAGTAGATATTTCTGGCAAAATATTCTTAGAAAGCTAATTTCAGTCTGGGAGCCTTCTAACAACTATTTCATTATGCATGCATTTAAAAAGATATTTTCACACTAAGCCTAATCTTAATGAAATCATTGTTGCACATTTAGAAACTGTGATCAAACACACGTAACAAGTGAGTTGAGGTTAATTCAGGAGGTACATGATATTTTTAAACTTTGGTGACATTTAGCTGACAGTATATTGGGCATATAATGCTTTCTTCACAGAAAGTTCCTGATTCTAAGTGTTCTTTCTCGTAATTGCTATAAATTTTACTTGTACTCTGTAATTTCTACAATTTCCACTCTAATACTTATACTACCTTATTTCCCACTGCCTCTCTTGTATTGCAGTGCTTCATTGCAGTCCTTCATACTGAGCCATGTGCAAAAACCAGCTTCATATTTCCTCTAGCTTCATCGCCATGTCACACAAATAGTCTGACCTTCTCTTCCTTCTTAACTGTCTTCAAAACACCCACTCATTAAATGACATCTACAGACAGGTCAACTGAGGGATATTTGCACCTAGAGATCTGCATTTTAACTATTATTTAAATTATCATATAGTATTGTACCAAATTGCATGCAAGGCATAGAAAACCTTGATTTGTGATTTTTAATAACTGTGTTTAATAACTTACTTTCTTCATATCCATGATATAATTATTCTCCTTCAGATTTTCCTCTTGATTGTATTTTGTCTTCTTTTATTTCTGCATCTTTGGGACCAGACTGTATTTACTGCTTCTGAGCTTATAAACTTAAATATAAAAAAGCCCTGGCCATACCATCAACTGCTTTTAACAATTTAATAACATAATTTCAAAATAAAAATATAAAGACAAAAGAAAGCAAAGAGCTATACCACCCTCCTAAGTCTTGTTCTCTGATATACTGCCATGTATGTGAGCAGATATATAATGGCAGGAGAAGCATTGGTTAGAAACACTACTGAGCTGCTGAGGGTGCAAAGAGAGTACAGCAGTCATTAAAGACAAGAGGTGGTGGCACCTCTAGGACTGTAAAATCTTGCTGAACCTGAGTAAGGCAAAGACATCAACCTACAAAGTAGTTAATCTCGTGCTACATATCCCCGGGTACCTCTGGCCAGTATCCCAAAATGTTTGTATTGCCACAGTCGATGGTCATTCTGGGGACATCAGTGGTGTAGACAAGCACATTATCAAAGCAATTCCTTGATGAAAGTAAACCAGTGAATATGAAGATTGGAACAGCAGAGGAAGTATATGTCTGTACTCGTAATCATAATTTAATTTGTTATTCTTAAACAGTTCTCTTTATTCCTTCTTCCTCTCTCCTCATACATCAATGCATTTTATAAACAATAAAATTGGTGCTGCTTTAAGATGAGGACTAGTTATGCAGTCTGTGGCTAAGCTACCTGTACCTGAAGACTGGAGCTGCTGAAGGCTATATGTGCTACACTCCCACTGCATAAATTGAGTCCAATCTATAATCTACTTACCCTTGTCACAAAATTACATTATCAGCTATGATAAATGGGAACATGTCTTTATAAGATGGAGAAATTAGCTGAAATTACTTGTTATGTTTACAAGTGTTCTGAAGTCCTCCCTGCTTTGTGCTGAGTTACAGCTACAGACTACTCATGAAAATGGCATGAAAAGCCTTTGGCCATTTTATGTTCAAATTTCTTTTTTTAATATAACGGCAATACCACCATGGTCAGCATATTATAAAGCATGGTTAACATCTATGTTTGGTTAATTTTTAAGTTTTAGGGACAGAATGTCTCCCTTTTGAATCTGATGAAGTAATATTCCTTAATATATTTCAGAGGAAATTATTTTTTCAAAATAGTAGAATTAAGAGATTTCTAGCATTAGCACTGCACATAAAAATTTAAGTTAACTTCTTTTAGCCTATAATAACAGTTACCCAGGTTCTTCTTCCTGTGTTCCTGGATATTCTGCTGTAGTTTCACATCTCTACCTCCTTTGAAAGAGTTAAAGCCCACTCACAGCTCTGAAAAATATCCATTTACCCATATGTTATTCAAATTTACCACAGAGTTGTCAAGGTGACAGGTTTTGGTCCCCCAAAGGAAAAGTGAAGGGTTTTCTCCTCACAGTACATTACTGGAGTGTAATAAAGGCAGAGAAAGTGGTTCATTCCCAATGCCAGACACACATAAGTGCGAGCCTTCCTGTCATTGTCTCTCTGCAGACAAAACACCTCAGCACAGAAAACACAGAACCTGCTCAGATTAATCAGTTATATATTGAGTTGATAGCATCTCTGAAATCTTTTCCATGTGACTTTGGAGTTTCTTTTGGCAGTACTGTGTTTCCCTGAAAATTTAAACGAAGGAGAAGCAAGGATACTGCTTTAGTCAGAAAACAGGTGACATTGAGCACAAATGAGAGGAATGAGGTTTGTATTAACATGGAACATCAATTTTTCACCCCTGCTGGACACACAAAGGTTATTTACAAAATCAGTGTTTATTAAACCAGTTAGAAACAGATGCACTTGAAAACAGCATGGCTTCTATGATTTCCATTACTTTTTTACATTAACTCTGTGAAGTATCTCGCTGCAAAGCAGTTGTTAAAGAGTGATGATGAATTTTCTCCTGGGTAATACCACAACATTTAAAGTTCTCTGTGAACTTCTACTGAAGTTCTCTGACAGCATTGCTATCAAATGAGCAAAGTAACTCTACAGTCAGTGTCTGATTTTTAGGTACATTATACTAAACACAATATAAACACTAGGCTTTGGCAGTCTCTAGCCTGTTGTATCCTCAGATGAGTATTTCCTATAATGCAAGCTTATTTCTAATCTGGTAAGTAATAAGAATTGTGGAAATTAACTGAATAGAAGGAATATTGATTTTTAAACTAGATTATTCCTGTGCATGAAAACTACTTCAGTGTGCAAATTTTGAAGTTTTGCCATCTTCTTCTTTACCCACTGTTCCTCAGGATAAAGTAGTACAGTTAGTTCCAGTTTCATAAGCTGTGGGATTTTAAGCTTCTACTAGAGACCAGCTGGAGAAAAATTAGGAAAGATGTCTTTTCTGTAATGAAGTAAACACTACTAAGTGGGAGCAGCACTGATCAGAGATATTACTTCTCTTACCTGAAATCATGCTGCAGTTTGTTCTTCCTGATTATTTCTCTTTCTCATAGTGACATAATACATAACTATGTGGATTCACATCCTCCTTAAGATTAAGCATAACTTGCAGATCCTTTCGTGCACTACTGCCACAGTTGTTTTGTGTTCCCTATTTGAATGACTGCTTGTCACTCATTTCAGAGAATAGCTCCATTATTTCATGCACCTACCGTAAAAACAAACAAATTGACACCCTGCCAAGAGTAGCCAGAGGAGATCTTAGGAACAAGTTCATAATGATACTGTTGCCATATTTCATGCCTCTAAATAATTCATTAAGCCAATCACCCTTTTGTTTTAAGCAAACATGAGCAGATGCCTTCCTACATTGAATGCAGACAACATTTTTCAGAAAAACATTTTTGTATTATAACAATTACAAAGAAAACATTTTTTCTTATTAATTTTTTTAAGAATTATGCACTCATAATCCACAGGTATAATTTATGTTACATATCAGGTACCTCACTGTTTTTCATCTGTCTTGTTCAGATTTTAGTTATGTGTTAGATTGCACAGCTAACAATAGTATGGTGGAAAATAAAATAAATTCACTGGCAATTAATACACATGAGAAGTTTTTCAGAGGTCCAAAATATAAGCATGAATCATTAAATAGAAGACCTGCATTTTAGACCATATATCAGCTTTGTATTTAGAAAATCAGTGAACAGAAATAAGCCTGTAATTAAAAGATGAGAAACAGGAGTTGAGGGAGTCCAAGCAAAAGGTTAAGGCTAGCATTTACACTACTGATGACTCCAGTAATCCGCTTGCTAAGTCACATCACACCTTTTAATTGCATTTAATGTGGAAGTGGGTAAAATGCATTATGTACAATCTTGTATTCATTCTTATATGTAATTATCTTGCTGTATTCTTTTTTACCTGTCCAGTGGTGTGGAGAAGACTTAGGTGGGATTAAGAGGTGGTATTTTACTATTTGCTTGTTTTACTTTGAATCTTATCAACCTTTTTTTAAGTCAATGCTTTTCTGTGTACAGATTCAGTCAGCATGACCTCTCTTTCTTAAATATATTTTCTGATATTGATTTCATTACAGATTTGTCCTTTCCTTTGTGAAAACTTTAAAATAGGAAACAAGGATACTGATTGTATCAAAACATGCACATTGCTGCAGTTCTGAAAAGCACTGAAAAATATCAATATTTTTTAATTTTGTTTTAAATTATTACCATGAAATAATGGCAGCAATTTGTGCACCATATCAGTCAATTGCTAAACTATTTTTCAAATTTCTGACTCAGCTTTACAATGGAAATTTCTTCTCCTATAGAATTTACTGCAAGGGCATCCCCAAATAATTGTTCCATTTAGTAAATAAATGGGACTAGTAAATAAATAAAATATTTAAGTATATTAATTTTATTAGTACAACTGATTTTTAGTACCACTGCAATGCTACTTTAATTTTTTTTTTAATTTTTGGTGCAACAAATTGTTCAGAAATAAAGGGTTTTTTTAACAAACGTACTTAGATGTGTACTTAGATGTACGTAGATGTAATCTAATTTAGTCTGAACAAATTGTTGTGGGGAGGAGTAGAGTAGCAAATTAGACCTTTATTTTTATATTAATATCTCTTATGAAAAACACCCTGGGGGTGAATATCCTAAACATCATGCAAAGGAAGTGTAAAATGTAATTAGGAGAGTCTTAGGATCTCATGTGTGAAGGAATTATTACACTATTCTATTCCCATAGTCTCAAGCACAACATCTAGTCATTTTTTGCATTAAATTAACAGTGTTTACTGTAAATTTAACACAAGTGAAATAATCTATACATAGAGCTTCTTGCTTTCCTCAGTTGTATACTCTTGCATTCAACACATAAGCATATGGCATTCATTAGAAACATTTAAGTGTATTTCACTCTAATCATGTCTCCTCTGAGGAGTTTGTTTCTCATAAGTGAGTAACAATGTTGGCACTGGAAGCACAGGTGCAAAGTTAATTTTGTGCTTAAGGGCCTAAGGAGAAATAAAAAGTACTTTCATGGTAAAAAGTCATGATGGTTTTACAATTATTGCAAATACTGTACAGTAATTTTGATTTATCCATAGAATTCTGCACACACAAATTATTCATTCTTGTCCATTGATTAAAAAATATTCCACTAACTTTAAAATGTTCCAGAAGAAAAATCAGTTTGCCAGTCTAGTGGACTAGATAGAAATTATCAACTAGTTAGAAATATTCTTGGAGGGCAACAGGGTGCTGGTTTGTAAGGTCAGTCTTAAAAATTTGGGTACAGTAAGCAATTTAAAATTTAATACACTGAATGCAACTGAAATCTCCAGCTACTTTAAGTCACAGTCAGTCTTCCTGGAACAGCACAGACATTATACAGGGTTTTTTCTTTCCCCGTGGTTACTGTCTTGCATTTTAAATATATGCTGTTTGATGGAAATAGTATTGTGCGTTCATACTTGGAGAATGCTCATAAGGTTGTGACTTTCCTCCTCTTGCCCTTATCCCCTTAGCTCAAACATTACATGTGAAAAAAAAAGACTGTTACCATGTGTCAGCCAGAATTGAACTTCCGGTTAAACTGGTTCAATTGGGAATTGTTTGGCTTGAGCTAGATTTCACTTGCTATGAGCACAGTAGATAGTCCTAAGCAGTCATCCAAGAATGTCTGCATTTAAGCATGCAGACCTACAATAAGAATATTTAAGTGTCCTTAAGGAGACGAACTGTTTTTTTGAAAAGGTGCAGTCACACCTCCCAAGCAATGAACAGTAAAGAACAGATTCTTATGCTTGCAAAGCATTGGAAGACTAGGTGAAATCCTAACTTCAGGACATTTTCTAGGGAGCATAATTTGATTCCTGGGAGATCATCATGTTGCCACTGCTGTTTCAGATAGTGGAGTTTATTATTGTCACAGCATCCAAGAAGGGGCACA
>VZTY01015107.1:0-11719 GCA_013400935.1 Turnix velox
TAGATGGCTTTTTAAGGTCTTTTTCCAACTCTATACTTTTATATTTGGATAATTTTTGAGGCACAGCCTTTGCTGGTGGAATCTATTGTTTCAGGTGTAATCTCACACATTGGTTCATCATGTTTGCAAGCAGTAGAAAGAACCAAATCTTGGGATCATGCTTATTATCTTGTGTCATGCTTGCAGTTTTGCTTTCACAGAATGACAAAATGCTCTGTATAACTCATGCTCTCTGCTAACAGTTACTAATCTGATCTGTTTAGAGCCAGCTATACAGAAGTAATCATGATCTAACAGCTAATGCCTATGAAACTACTGCCCAGGCAGTGTCACTCCACGGAGATTATCCATATGGAGGTTATGCTCCTACCTTTGATGGACAACAACCCTTCCCAGACTATGGCTACCCACCTGAGACTGGATGGTCAGCTGTAGAACAAGGTATTGGCACCAAGGGGGAAGGAGGATGGAAGGAATCATCCTTGGGAAGTTTTCTACCAGGAATATTTTGTATTTCTCTCAGTAAATACCTGAGTTACCTTTCTTAAAAGGAAAAAAAAAAGGTTTTTTTATAATGAATGTATAAACAGAGTTTTATTTTGCTTTTAAAGGATATCTTGCTGCATTTAGGTCAAACTTGAATTTTTTTCTGTAATATTTTCTTAGCCTTTAGGTGTGGAACAAAGCATTTTTTCTCCAGAACAGCTTTTGCAGAGTCTGTTGAAGTGTAGCTTTAGCTCTTTGAAGATGCATCATGTGTTTGTCCTGAGATCACAGAATTATCTTAAACAAACAGTCAGAGCCCCTGAAGTGCATAAAAATGAGTGGTTTTTAAATTTCTGTGGTCTGGGTTTTTTGTTATTTTTGCAAATCTTCCATTGTAGTCCCAAAGATCTTTTGAACTGATTAAATATTGTTGATAAAATTTAGCTAAAAGTCATGGCCCCCATTAATACAGCAGGATTACTGAGTGGGATAAATACACCAGGAAGTTTATTTAGTTGCAACATGAGTTACTTGTTCTTATTTGTATCTTTTCTTCCCCTTTCAGCACCTTTAAGGCCCTCGACTCCTGAGAAATTTTCAGTGCCTCATATCTGTGCAAGGTTTGGTCCTGGGGGCTTCTTAATAAAAGCACTGCCCAACCTGCCTTCAGAAGGACAACCAGCTCTGGTTGAAATACACAGCATGGAGGTAAAGTTTGGTTTTAAGAAAAGGAATTGGTGTAACTACAGGCTTTTCTTTTAGCAGGGGAGTAGGGAATTGTTTCTGTAGCTTTCCAACTTCTTTTTTAACATCCTGTGTCTTGTATCTTTTATAATAATATATTCATTTCATAATTACAAGAGTTTTTCTTTTCCAGACTATGATGCAGCATTCTCCAGAGCAAGAAGAGATGAGAGCATTTCCTGGTCCTCTTGCTAAGTATGTTCTTAGAAATATCAAAAATAACTCATGCTTTCAGCTTTCATTTCTTCATTGGACTCTTTACTTGTCTGCAAATTAAACTGACACAAAACATAACTTTTCACCTGCTTAAAATAACACACAAAGCTTTAAATTTATTCCTCATACTAATCCAAATAATGATCTGAATGTTCACATTTCTCTCTCTAAAAACATCTAATTTTTTTTGTTTTTTTATTTCAGGGATGACACCCACAAAGTGGATGTTATTAATTTTGCACAAAATAAAGCTACCCAGTGCTTTAAGAATGAAAATTTAATTGACAAAGAATCTGCTAGTCTGCTTTGGGATTTCATTGTGCTGCTGTGCAGGCAGAATGGGGTATGTTTTACTACTTGAATGTTGGTCTATTTTGAAATATTTTAGGTGCAAAATGATATTTTCATTTTAAAAACCCTATATTTGTATAGTTACTTGCCTTGGAGTAGTTCTCAGATGGAGTAGTTCTCAGATAGATGGAAGAGGTGACTGATCACTTATCCTCATGTCTCAGAGGTGCTGATAATCATATATTATTACTGAAGGTAAGAATAAAATGTTAGAATAAAAGATTTAATTCTTTTTTTTTCTCCCTCTGCCATAGACTGTTGTGGGAACAGACCTGGCTGAACTTTTGCTCCGAGATCATAAAACAGTGTGGCTTCCTGGCAAGTCCCCTAATGAGGCAAATTTGATAGATTTTACTAATGAGGCTTTGGAACAAGTGGAAGAAGAATCTGGTGAAGCCCAGCTCTCCTTTCTCACTGACAGTCTGGCAACAGCCATTGACAGCCTGGAGAAAGAGACAGAGAGGTTCAGGGAGCTGCTGCTTTATGGCAGAAAGAAGGTGAATCTTATTTTATATAATTCTAGCTAAACAATCTTTTTTTTTTTCATTCATTCACAAAGTACCACTGTGGCACAGTCATTGTTTATCTAAGTTGCTTGTTAAGCTGTCCCCAGGAGACTTTTAATTTCTTTTTTAATTAGGATGCTTTGGAGTCTGCCATGAAGCATGGTTTGTGGGGTCATGCCCTGCTTCTTGCCAGCAAAATGGACAACAGGACACATGCCAGAGTTATGACCAGGTACTGGTTTGCTTTCTGCTTAGTTGATACAATCTGACTGTCTGTTCTGCACAAAAAAACCTTAATATCAAAACCAAGTGTGTTCTTCATAGCTCATGCAAGAATTAAACTTTAATTTCACCTATTTTAGTACTTTCACATGTCAGTTTTATTCTAGGGCTGCAGAGTTAAACCTGAGAGAGCTTTCTATGCTGCTTGTTGTACATTTGAACAGTGTCATCCCTAGCTTGGTTAGGAAGGTGTTGATAATTGGTCAGGCTTGGTTAAGAAGGTGTTGATCAGGCTTTGAAAGCATTATTTAGGAAACTCTGTCAGCTTGGTTAAAGACTAGATACTCTGTGGTGCCTTCCATGAAGATGTATTCATGCTTGTAGACATGAAAACTTTGGGGAAATCCTGTCCTGAGTCTGGTCAGCAAATATGGGGAGAATCCTGAGTTAGATTTTGGGGAAATCTTGTCCTGAGCCTGGTCAGCAAATGTGGGGAGAACCCAGAGTTTGATGTTGGGGAAATCTTGTCCTGAGCCTGGTCAGCAAATTTGGGGAGAACCCAGAGTTTGATGTTGGGGAAATCTTGTCCTGAGCCTGGTCAGCAAATTTGGGGAGAACCCAGAGTTTGATGTTGGGGAAATCTTGTCCTGAGCCTGGTCAGCAAATTTGGGGAGAACCCAGAGTTTGATGTTGGGGAAATCTTGTCCTGAGCCTGGTCAGCAAATTTGGGGAGAACCCAGAGTTTGATGTTGGGGAAATCTTGTCCTGAGCCTGGTCAGCAAATTTGGGGAGAACCCAGAGTTTGATGTTGGGGAAATCTTGTCCTGAGCCTGGTCAGCAAATTTGGGGAGAACCCAGAGTTTGATGTTGGGGAAATCTTGTCCTGAGCCTGGTCAGCAAATTTGGGGAGAACCCAGAGTTTGATGTTGGGGAAATCTTGTCCTGAGCCTGGTCAGCAAATTTGGGGAGAACCCAGAGTTTGATGTTGGGGAAATCTTGTCCTGAGCCTGGTCAGCAAATTTGGGGAGAACCCAGAGTTTGATGTTGGGGAAATCTTGTCCTGAGCCTGGTCAGCAAATTTGNATCCTGTCCTCAGCCTGGTCAGCAAATGTGGGGAGAACCCTCAGTTTGATGTTGGGGAAATCCTGTCCTCAGCCTGGTCAGCAAATGTGGGGAGAACCCTGAGGTTTTTGCCTAGTTTGTCCTGACTTTCAGAGTGGCAGATCCAGTTTATGTTTTGCTTTTTGAACACTATCCACTGTAGTATTTTCAAATAAGCATTTCCTTCTCTTAAGCACAGCTTGAGTAACTGCTCTGGTTGTGTTTTAACTGCTCACCCTCCTCCCTGTGATCTTTTTTTGTTTTTTTCTCTACAATGTCTCTGTAGGTTTGCCAACAGTCTCCCAATTAATGACCCTCTGCAGACTGTTTACCAGCTCATGTCTGGAAGGATGCCAGCTGCATCCACGGTAAGAACTGGAGTTTGAGCTGCCCTCAAGCTGTGACTACAAAAGAGCAGCTTAGTTCCCAGCAGTAGTGACCATCCCATGTGCTTTTCCTCCCATGTCAGATAAGTTGTGGCCCTTTTTAGGTTGAAAACACCCCCTGCAGAGCTCCAGTCACTGGTTTGACTAAGCAATTCTTCTAATTTTAGTGCTGTGGAGATGAGAAATGGGGAGACTGGAGGCCTCACCTAGCAATGGTGTTATCCAACTTGACCAATAATGTGGACTTGGAATCCAGGACCATTGCTACCATGGGAGACACTCTTGGTAACTCTTGGGGAACAAACAGGGTGATGACTGAAGGAAAAGCTTTCTCAAAGCTTTCATGACTCAGCTTGTTATCTTGGAAACGAGCAATTGCTGTGTAAAATGTAAAAGTGGAGCAGTTTTATATGGGAAATATCCAGAGTTTTGTCCCTTCTTTCTCCACAGCTTCTAAAGGCCTCTTGGATGCTGCTCATTTTTGCTACCTTATGGCCCAAGTTGGGTTTGGAGTTTACACAAGGAAGACCACAAAGCTTGTCCTCATTGGATCAAATCATAGGTTTGTGTTTTGGGCCTTTTTTTAAACTTTTCAGATGTGAAAATGAAAATTTAATGAGATGAATTGCACTGCTCCCCTTATCACTGCTCAAGAGAGAACTATTTGATGCCATATCCTTGCTTGAGGAATTAAACACAGTATCAGTAACACACATAGATTTATGGCTTTGCTTCTGTACTCTCAGCCTGTAAAATCTCAATATTAAATAATATTTTTTCTTCTTCCATTCCCAAATAGTTTGCCCTTCTTGAAGTTTGCCACCAACGAAGCCATTCAAAGAACAGAAGCCTATGAATATGCACAGTCACTGGGAACTCAGCCTGGCTCCTTGCCCAATTTCCAGGTGAAGACTTTTCTTCTTATTATTTTAGCAAATTTTATATAAGATTTTCATCTTCCATATGCTGTACTCGATAAAGCAAAGAATTTATCCCTTGTAAGGTGAAATATTGATGGATGACCTAGTGCTAAATTGTTTTTTTTTTCTTCCTGTGGTCACTTGTTTGCATCTTTTAGGTTTTTAAATTCATCTATGCCTGTCGACTGGCTGAAATGGGACTGGCTGCTCAGGCTTTCCACTACTGTGAAGTGATTTCCAGAACTGTCCTTAAAGATCCACATTACTATTCCCCTGTACTTATTGGCCAACTAATCCAGGTAATGACAGAAGGAATTAAGTACTGAGTTACTGTGTCCAGTTCTGGAGCCCTCAACTTCAGAAGGACATTGAGGTGTTGAAGCAGGTCCAGAGGAGGGCCGTGAAGATGATGAGAGGACTGGAGCACCTCCCTTCTGAGGACAGGCTGAAGGAGTTGGGGTTGTTCATCCTGGAGAAGAGAAGGCTCAGGGGGGACCTCGTGGTGGCTTTTCAGTACCAGAAGGGGGCTACAGAAATGTNCAGCAACCTGGTGTAGTGGGAGGTGTCCCTGCCCATGGCAGGTGGGTTGGAACTAGATGATCTTTAAAGGTGCCTTCCAACCCAAACTATTCTATGATTCTATTTAGGACTTCGTGTTATATCTGTTAAACTCTGACTAAAGTTGTTTTTTCCTAGATGATTAAACTTCTGCAATGATTTCTCTCTCTAGATGTCATCACAGCTACGCCTGTTTGACCCTCAGATAAAAGAAAAACCAGACCAGGAATCTTTTATTGAACCTTCTTGGTTAGTAAGGCTTCGACATGTGGATGGACAGATCAAGGTACAGAGTGTTCTTTTCAATGTCAAGTGTTTCAAGGATTTGTGTAAATGTTATTTTTAAGGTGGTTTTATTTATAGTACTAATTAGAGAAATGTGAGCAAATGACCTTGTAATATATTCAGGTCATAAAATGCAAATGTTATGATTTATAACAAATGGATTTACCACACTTCAGTGCCCTAACATTCAATTTAGAGTAGTTAAAGGTTGATGTATGTTCTTGAGAATTCTTTTCTTGGTACTTTAATATAAGAAGAATTGAAAGACTCCAGGCTGCAGTAACTCCTGCTATAAGCAGAGGATCTGCTTATCAGGGGAAAAAAAAAGCTTTGTATAAATTAACATGGCTAGACTATAATAATTACCATTTATTTAAAAAGATCTTTTAGAAAATTGAACTATGAGCTAATGAATTAAGATCCAAATTAAAAAAAAAAAAAAAGAAATGTTTTTTGGTTGAATTTGACCTGCAAATGGCTGACAACTGAATTTTTGACTATACACTAAAACCTTTGTGCTGCTTTTACTCTTTAGATTTTCTTTGCTGTGTGTTCTCTTGGTTATAACCTTAATTTCTGGAATGGTTGATAAGATCTAACTTTTTTTTTTGGTGCAGGAGGGTGCAATAGCTTATAACACAGACAGGTCCACCCCACCACCATATGCTTGTAGCACCCCAAGCTCTGAATTAGACCACGCCAGTCAATGTGATGGAGCAGGAGTTGGCCGGGACATGGCTCNCCTGCAAATGGCTGACAACTGAATTTTTGACTATACACTAAAACCTTTGTGCTGCTTTTACTCTTTAGATTTTCTTTGCTGTGTGTTCTCTTGGTTATAAACTTAATTTATGGAATATTTGATAAGATCTAACTTCTTTTTTATCCAGGAGGGTGCAATAGCTTATAACACAGACAGGTCCACCCCACCACCATATGCTTGTAGCACCCCAAGCTCTGAATTAGACCACGCCAGTCAATGTGATGGAGCAGGAGTTGGCCGGGACATGGCTCCTGGTGCTGAAAACCCCTTGTTGGCCTCTTTGTTGCCCAACATGGCTCAGCAGATGCAGAGTGTGCAGCTGATGCCTTCAGGTTAGTGTTTCATGACAGAGAGAAGTTCAGTGCTTCAGTTTTCTGGTGATAGAAACCACTCAAGAGGGTGGTTGAAACAGTGAGATTTCACTTCTGCATTTTAAGGAGTTGGAAAGGACCTTCAAAGGCCATCTTGTGCCACCCCCTGCAGTGACAAGGACATCCTGCACTAGATGAGGTTGCTCAGACCCTCAGCAAGCCTGGCCTTGGATGTCTCCAGGCATTATTGGGCCTCCACCACCTCTCTGGGCAACCCTCATGGGAAAGAACTTCTTCCTCATGTCCTGCTCTATTTTCAAACCCTTGTCCCTTACCCTGTAGCTCCATGCCCTGGCAAACAGTCCCTCCCCAGCTTTCCTGGAGCCCCTTCAGGCACTGGGAGGTCACTGTGAGGTCTCAGAGCCTTCTCTTCCCCAAGCTGAACAGCCCCAACTCTCAGCCTCATTCTATTCATAGGGTTAAAGTTGGAATCTCCATTTAATTAAAACTTGTTTGGGGTTTTTTTCTCCTGCAGTACCTCAACCTGTCCTTGATGGTTCAACTGCTATGATTCCTCCTGCTGACCATGAAGCTGTCCAAAGTGTCCCTTTCTATTCAGTGGCTCCTCAGCCTCTTGCTCCAGGACCTGGTTTTGCACCTCCAGGATTTTCAAATCCATATGGGACTGAACCTTCACCCATGTATTTAGGGTCACCATTACCNTTATTCATAGGGTTAAAGTTTCTTACAGTAGAATCACAATTCAGTTAAAACTTGGTTTTTTTGTTTGTTTTTTTTTGTGCTGCAGTACCTCAACCTGTCCTTGATGGTTCAACTGCTATGATTCCTCCTGCTGACCATGAAGCTGTCCAAAGTGTCCCTTTCTATTCAGTGGCTCCTCAGCCTCTTGCTCCAGGACCTGGTTTTGCACCTCCAGGATTTTCAAATCCATATGGGACTGAACCTTCACCCATGTATTTAGGGTCACCATTACCACCAGGAGGGCCACCCCCAGATGTAGATCCACGGTCAGAAGAGCAGCCAAATGTGGAAACAGGTCTGAGATCTTAATAAAAACAGCTTTCCTTCCTGGAGTATTTTTGTGATCAATACAAAATATCTCAATCTTTAGAAAGCAGTAAATCAAAGGTAACAAAACCTAAAACCACCCTGTAATGGTGTGCAAACATCTGTGGAGAGTTACAGAATTCATCCTTGTGGTGTCTGGGGGCTCTTTTGTTGTTGTTGTTGTCTTCCTTCTGCTAAAATAATCTATTTTTAATTCTTTTTTTAAGGAATACAGCGAGTTGCCCCAGAGCCTCCTTCCCAAAACTCCTTCCCTGAACAGAGAGAGGAGGATTTCTATGGCAGAATGGCCAGCATGGTATCTTTTATTTTATGTAATCCAGTTTGTGCATCATGTGAGCCTCTTTGCATGCAAGAGAGTTTATTTGGACTCGTCTTGCTCTTCAGCAAGTCTTGAAGCTTAGCTTTTCCTCTCTCCTCTCCTTCCTTTCAGTGGGATAAATGACAAAGAACTAGTAGAAAACTTCAGCTGTGATTTTCTATAAAAAGGAAATATTTTTTTAAAAGGGGGTTGGGAGGATGGGGATATAAAGTGTTATCTGAAGAGTTTTTCATTTCTCTTTCTCTTCCCTGCCTTCCTCTCCCATCTCTCAGAATGATTCTTCATAGCCAGAAGAGTTTGTAGACAAACAGACCTTAACAAACAGTTGAATTCTAAAAGTATAATGTTGAGCTGCTGCTTGGTCATGGCTGGAATCATGGAAGGTGTTTATCAAAATCCCAACCCCCTTATAAAAATCTATAGGTCTCTTTGTGTTTAAATATTACTGGTGTCATCTTGAAAGTTAGTCTCCTGAAGTTGACAATTGNATGGGGATATAAAGTGTTATCTGAAGAGTTTTTCATTTCTCTTTCTCTTCCCTGCCTTCCTCTCCCATCTCTCAGAATGATTCTTCATAGCCAGAAGAGTTTGTAGACAAACAGACCTTAACAAACAGTTCTCTGGTTGAATTCTAAAAGCATAATGTTGAGCTGCTGCTTGGCCATGGCTGGAAACATGGGAAGTGTTTATCAAAATCCTAACCCCCTTTTTAAAATCTACACGTCTCTTCATGTTTAAATTTTACTGGAGTCATCTCCTTCAAAGTTAGTTTAGTCTCCTGAAGTTGACAATTGTCTGAAAGAATTAATAGAAACATTTTTAATTTGGCATCTGATAAAGGATGAGGAGATTTTGTTAAACTAGAAATGAGCCAAACTCGTAGAACAGTGAGTGAATTGTTTTATACCTGAGTTATATCTGAAAGTGAATTTTTTTATACCTGAGTTATATCTGAAAATTGGAAGAACAATTTAATATTTTAGAGGAAAAAAAAATGCAGCAACCACTCCTTGGTGCAGCATTTTTATATTTTTTCTTTTAGTCTGCACAACCATGCCCTGATTTGACGCTTTTTAATAGTGCAATTGCTTGGCCAGACTCCAGCTCTCCTTCTGCACCTCCTACATGTTGGAGGAGGTGGAAGTATCCAAATAAACAGCTTGAATTGCATGGGTTTTTTGGGTTTTTTTTGATGAAAAGTGAATGTTGTGTCTGAGATTTGGCTGCTGCTGATTGAAGCATGTCCTGGCTTTGTATCTAACCAGGCCCCAGGACCAAGATCCAGATCTGCATCTCAGTCTTCAGCACATATGGTATGCCACAAGCCAGGCTGTTTCCTTCTCTAAATCTTTGTTCTCTGTGTGCTTTTCTATCTCTGTTATTATTTTTTTCAAAGAAGGAGTTTGTTTTGTAAGATGAAATTGGAATTCCTCACTCCAAGTGACAACGTGGTACATTCCTTTGTATTTCTAATACAGGGCTATGGGCAAAGATCACGAACAACTTCAGAATCCTCTGTTCATTCTGTGGGACGAGAGAGACCAAACTCTGCAGCAAAACAGCCTCCTCCTTCTCCCTCTGTTCCTGCAGGGAAAGAGTCTAAAAAAGAAACAAAAAAGGAGCCAGCACCCAAAAAGGTAAAGTTTATGAGTAAAGCAGCTAAACCTAGAGGAGATTCGTTACTGTACATGCTATCTCCTGGGCTCAGAGTTGAAAAATCTGAGACAAAATTAATTGTTGTGTGAATATTTCTGAAAAGGCAGCGTGGAGAGAATTAACTGAATGGTTGAATTCATTTTTAGAGTGGTGCAAACTGGTTTCGCTGGCTGATGGGGAAAGGAAAGAACGAAGCTCACCTTCCAGATGACAAGAACAAATCAGTAAGGCCCATAAATAAAAAAAAACCCTTTTATACTTCTTTTAAATGTTCAAAATCTTTATCTGTCCTCCAGAAAAACATTGTTTGGATAAGTAAATTAACTATGTAAAAATTTAAAAGTTATGTTTATTCCAAAACAGGTTTCCTTTTGGTAAAAATTAAAATTTAATGATTTTTATTTATTTCAGATGTATTTTTGTGGGTCTTCTTGAGCTTAACAGCTCCCTTTTGACTCCTAATCTTTATGTTCTCCTTGTAGATTGTTTGGGATGAACAGAAGCAACGCTGGGTTAATCTGGATGAACCAGAAGAGGAGGTAAAAATCTAAAGGCTTCTTAATTTCTCCAACTGGAAAATTGGCATTTTTTCTTTTTGGCTCTTAAGATGTGCCTTTTACTGAGTTAGGATTAAGATGTGTAATATCTTGTAACTAATTAAGAGATTACATGTTCTTTATAGCATTTTTTATACATCTTTAATTCTGGAATGGATCCAATAAGTGTAATTGAATTTCCAAGGTTATTTAATTAAATTTAATCCAGTGTATCTCCTCATCATCTAAACAATAGTTTGGTAATTAATTTGCTAATAGAGGAGGGGAAAAAAATGTAAGAAGAGTCTATGGTTTTGAAAGAGAATATAGAGGAGAGGAAAAAAGGTAGGAAGAGCCTATGATTTTGAAAATAAGTCAGGGAAAGAAGTTAGATGAATGATATTTGATTTCAAACTCTCAGTGATGTGTTTGGATATTTTTTTTTTCTCTTCTGCTCTCCCTGCAGAGCAAGCCTCCACCTCCACCTCCAACAGGGTTTCCTAAAGCTCCTCAAGCTGCTCCACCAGGAGCTGGAGGTCCACCTGGTGCCCCTGTCAACATCTTCTCCAGAAGAGCAGGTAACTGGCAACATTAATGCTTCAAGTATGGCAAACTTCAGATTTTTCTCTTGCCTGAAATGTGAAGGTAGAAGTTTTTTTCTCTTTTCTGGAGTTGTTTGTGAGCAGTTGGTAACTCTGTGACATCTTGGAGCTGTAGCTGTCACTGTCCCTCTGCCAACTTCATCACTGTGATCTGTCACAACTTTATTATGATTTGAATATTATTGTTTGTATCTCTGGAGCATCATTTTTCTGGTCCTGAAAGGTGGTTTAACCAGCAGATTGCTCCAAACAGACTGACACAAGGCTAATTGTTGTTATTTCTGGATTTTTCCTCTTTTAGCTGGAAGCAGAGCCCGTTATGTTGATGTCCTGAATCCAGGTGGAACCAAATCAAGTGGTGCTGTTCCTGCCCCAACTGACCTCTTTGCCCCCTTGGCACCCATGCCGATACCTGCGAATGTATTTGTTCCAAATTCAGGTGTGTCACTAGTGGGGGAAATTATTAAGACATGAGATGGGTATTTATGGTCATAGGGGGATGTCACTGCAGCTGGTGTGTGAATTATGGAGCCATTAGTGAATTTTGAAGAATGTTTGCTCTAACTGTAAATTGGTTTAGAGTTTAGAATTACATAGAATTCCCAAATATTGAGGGATTGGAAGGGATTTGAAGAGATGATCTAATCTCTTAGATCCCCCTGCTGGAG
>VZTY01015108.1:0-31275 GCA_013400935.1 Turnix velox
AGAAAAGGAGGCTGGGGGAGACCACCTTACTTGATGACCCTGCTCTGACAGAGAATTGAACTAACTCTGGCCATTCTGTGATTCTGCCTTCTGAGTCATAGCATCCTAAGATTGGAAGGGACCTTCCAAGGCCATCTAGTCCCAACCCCTTGCAGTGAGCAGGAACATCCTGCACTAGATCAGGTTGCTCAGAGCCTCAACAAGCCTGACCTTCAGTGTCTCAACCACCTCTCTGGGCAACCTGTTCCAGTGCCTCACCACCCTCATCGGTAAGACCTTATTCCCAATGTCTGACCTAACCCTGCCCTGCTCTAGTCTAAAACCACTGCCCCTTGTCCTGTTGCTCCATGCCCTGGCAATGGGTCGTGCTCATTTGAATAGCTGCTGTCTCAAGATGCTTCTGGAATGCCAGAAGCTCATGCTGGAGGCCTGTAATATAGAAATCTTGCTTTCCTAAGGAGAAAATCACCTGAGCTAGTGCAAGATGTTCCTGCTCACTGCGGGGATGTTGGACTAGATGGTCTTTGAAAAGTTCCTTCCAACTCAGCACCTTTTGTGATTCTGTGAAATACGAAAAGGAACATGGATTATCACAGGTCTAATTAATTCTAATTTAGTTTTTCTATTGACGTGGTTCTGAAATATATCCCTGCCTATTCCTGTTTATATATTGTAAGGGAAATACAATGAAATTCCTCAGCTGAATTCCTGAAGGAGTTTCCTTTTGCTCCAATAAAAGGGAAGGTAGTGGGTGGTTTATTTGGGAAACAGGTTGTTGTATTTGACTTCACGGAGATAAGCATTGCCCCATGGAACAGAATCATCAGCAGCTGTGATGAAATCTTTAGTTTTTAGAATGAGTTAATCTTATATTTAACACTAAATATCTGTAGGAGTATGTCACAATCCTATGCTGGGTGAGGATTTTTCCAAGCTGTTTCTTTTGCCTTTCTTTTTCTGGATTATTTTTAATTTGTTTTACAGAATGAGTCAAATCAATCACAACAAAAAACACAGAAGATAAAATAGATGAAGGGATGAAATGGTAAAAACATTGGGATTTTTTTTTTATAATTGTTGCTCCCTTTTTGAAATTAATTTTCTGCTATAAGTGACAGCACTGGTATCAAAGAAAATGCTTCAAGATTAGTTAAAATCCAAGTTAAAATAAAGGACATACATCATAAAAAAATTCAGAGGGAATTTACACTCTAAGATCAGAAAATGCATTTGAAAATTTTATTCCTTGTTTTCATTTAACTGTTCAATCAAGTGTTATCTAGTTTGGGTTGTAAGCTTTGCATCATTAATAAGCTTTTCAGCTTTGCCTTTTCAGCTTAGATTTCACTAGAAACTTCAGGGTTTTGTGGAATCCATGGGTGTCTCCTGGAATATTTTATAACTTGTAACACTAAATTTTTCAAATCATTTGACAAAATATTTCAAACAACTTTTGTCACTGCCCAGCTCCTTTTTACTGGGGCCATTGCAGTGAAAGAAAAACTTGGACCTTGGGCACATGTTGTATTTCAAGTGAGAGGGAGCTGTACTGGAGCACAAGATGAAGTCCAGGTGGATTTTGATTTTTTTCCATTCATAATTGCTACTTTTTATACTTTTAAGAATATAACTTGCATTTCACTTGGTTTCCTTCACTTCTGTGTATTCATCTTTTGGTTTGGTTCAAGTTGAATCAGAGAATAGTTTGGGTTGGAAGAGACCTTAAGAACATCTAGTTCCAGCTCCCCTGCCACGGGTAGGGACACCTCCCACTACACAAGGTTACTTAGTGCCTTGTCCTGCCTGGCCTTAAACACCTCCGGAGAGAGGGCATCCACAGCATCTCTGGGCAGCCTACCTCAACACCCTCACAGTCAAGAATTTCTTTCTTATCTCCAGCCTAAATCTCTCCTCTTCCAATTTACATCCATTATTCCTAGTCCTCCTATCATATATATCCTATTAAAAAGTCCTACCCCAGCCTTTCTGTACCCCCCTTTAGGTATTGAGAAGCTACTCTGAGGTCCTCCCTGAGCCTTTTCTTCTCCAGGGTGAAAAAACCCAACTCCTTCAGCCTGTCCTCAGAAGGCAGTTGCTCCAGCCCTTTGATCATCTTTGTGTCTATTCTCTGGACCCACTCCAACAGCTCAATGTCCTTCTTATGTTGAGGACTCCANGGAAGGTCCCTTCCAATCTTAGGATGCTATGACTCAGAAGGCAGAATCACAGAATGGCCAGAGTTAGTTCAATTCTCTGTCAGAGCAGGGTCATCAAGTAAGGTGGTCTCCCCCAGCCTCCTTTTCTCCAGGCTGAATATCCCCAGCTGCTCCTCCTAAGGTCTGAGCTCCAAATAGAATCATAGAATAGTTTGGGTTGGAAGGAACCTTAAAGATCGTTCCAACCCACCTGCCATGGGCAGGGACACCTGCCACTACATCAGGCTGCTCAATGCCTTGTCCAGCCTGGCTTTAAACACCTCCAGGGATTGAAGGGGCATCCACAGCCTCTCTGGGCAACCTGTTCCAGTGTTTCACCACCCCCACTGTAAAGAATTTCTTTCTTACATCTATCCTGAATCTTCCCCCTTCCAATTTACATCCATTATTTCTAGTCCTCCCATCTCATATCTTATTAAAAAGTCCTACCCCAGTCTTTCTGCAACCCCCTTCAGGTATTGAGAAGTTACTATGAGGTCCCTCACCAGCTTCACTGCCCTTCTACAGATCCACTCCAGCACCTCAACACCCTAGCAAACTGGGTTAGTTCCGTGGATTTGGCTTAATCTAAAGTGGACTAAAGTCAAAGCTATCAGTTGTGTTGACTACACTTGGGATGGCTCCTGTGATTATGTGGAATTAAAACAACTAGTGGAGCTTTGGGGATGGCTGGCACCACCTGTGTGAGAAATGCTTGTAGAAAGGAAAACATGCAGAGCCCAGAGCTCCAAAGTATAAGCAGCTACATGAAATCTTGCACCACAACTCCCAAAAGGCATTCTGTGTAATAATTACTGCATTTCAACTTGTAACATGAAAGAACTAACCTACATCTATAATGCAATAAATCAGGATAAATCATTCTGTTCACTACTATGCATTTCATGTCAACAATAGCTGCTCAGTTCCAAAAAAAGTTTTTTAAACCTTTGATTAGAAACAATCAAGATGCAGCATCCTAAGTAACAGCATAGATGGTAGCCTCAAGGAACAAAACCCATTGGGAGTACCCTTTTTATACCAATGGGTAGAGAAAACAGGTCAAGCTCTAGGTTCTACAGGACTTGCTCAGAGAAGGCCATTATTAACCAAAGACAATTTTTGTTTTGAAAACAGAAGAATACAATTTATAAGAAAACAGAAGCTCATCGAAACACTTCCATTTGCAAAGAAAAGAGGTTTCAGTTCCTTAAGGAGGAAATGACACAATTCTCCCACAAAAAAAGTTTAACTTAATTTACACTTTCATTTTCCATGTTTTGACATCAACTTTTGCAAACCATCTTTTTAGGAAATATGAATATATCTTCCTGTTGAATCTTGGACAAGTTGTTTGATGTTTCTCTGCTCAGTCTCATATGTGACTAGATAAGCAAACTAGTCTAGTGGGAGGTTTCCCTGCCAATGGCAGGGGGGGTGGAACTAGATGATCTATAAGGTCCCTTCCAACCCAAACTATTCTATGATGCTATACACAGATAGACAGACAGATATCCTGTAGCATCTCGGGCTAAAAAATAATTAATGGTTACAAAGTGGTCTAAGAATAAGTTTCTAAAGCCAAGAATGACAGAAAAGTAAAAGGCTCTTGAACTAAAATGGTCTGTATTCCCATGAAGAACATCCAAATATCAAAGAAAAGGCTCCATGGGATGCCTGCCCTGGGGAATTTATCCTGTTCTCTTATAATCTTGGTGCAAATAGTGCTCCAATTGAGTGAGTACCCACCTATCTAATTATGAGATCACTTATTAGGGAGTAATTTTTTATTATCAGACTCTGTCAGTTTCCCAAAAGCCATTGTCTCCAAATGTGTCCATGTCAGCTTTCCAAATCCAGCAGAACAGTCCTTACAATGTACCTGCCTGGTAAATCCCTCAACACCAACCTCCTCTTCATTATTTTCAAATAGTCTCCCTGTACTCAGGCTTGTAACAGTGAAAGTTTTGTTAAGCCCAGAAAAATGCTTCAAATCACGGCACATTCCTTCCAAATCTTTGCTGTAAGACTAATAATTGCAAAGTGTATCAAATTGCAGGGTAAAATGATACCCAGCCCTAGAAAAATAGGCTTTTTTTTTGTTAGCCACATGCTTTTTATCTTCTTCCCAGAAGCAATTCAATAGAGGTTGAAAACATACCTGCAAACATGAGCTCTGAGACATCTGGCTTGACATGAAGACACGTGAAGAGAGGGAGAGCACATTGAGCATTATTGACCTTCTCCTTCATGTTGCTTAAAGTGGTGTCCATTCTCTGTAGGAAAAAAAAAAGACATTACATCCAGATGGATGTAAAACATCTTACATTTTTAAAACCTGCCATTAATAACTGTGTCATGTTTTTCAATCCATGCCTCTTCTGAAAAGTGAAAGAAAATTAAGAGATGCAATTGGACTATTAAAGGCCTCACAGTTACTACACAGGAACTTTCATCTCCCCCAGAAAATACTCTGGAGCTTGTAATCAAGACTGAAATTCTTTATGATACAGTAACACTCAAATTGTTACCTGTAACTAAAATCATAATTTGTTTTAACTGATTGTGTCAGGTTCAGATTAAAGCTAAATATCTGCATTTGTTTAACTCCTTAGTAAACAGACAATTCCAACTAACATCACAGGATCATTAGAGCTTCTTCACTGTCAGAAACCTACCCTCTACATCACAGTCACCCAAAGCTGTGTTGTCTACTTAGTACAGTTTTTCACTATTTTAAAATGTTTAAAGCCTAATGGCAATACACATCCATGAAAGACACATCCATGAAAGACACATCCATGAAAGACACATCCATGAAAGACACATAAAACATCTGTGAATCTATCAATACATTTCAATTTTATGCTAAAGATCTAACACAAATTCTGCTCCCCCGACTCATTTGAACTTGAAATCTGTGTGCCTGATTCTGTTAATTCAATAATTTAAAAAAATTATTAATTTCTCAAAAAAAACCCAAGTAAAAAGAAGTAAAGATGGGGATCTTGCAGTTGAAATTTCTTTAAGGAAATTATGCTTTTCCTACAGCAAAATGTACATAATGAAGTTGTAGCATTTTAGAATTTATTGTTGAAACTTCTTGAGCAGTAGTTTTAAAAGATTATACAGGAGCCAAGAGCTTGTTGCAAGTACCCAGCACTGAGTTTATTTTCATTGCAGAAACATAATGGAATTGCATTCTGCTTTCTTTGCTCTTGAAGAAATTAGTACCATTCAGAAACATATCACAGAATGGGTAGGGTTGAAAGAGACCTCCAGGTATCATCTACTGTAACCCCCTGCCAGAGCAGGACCACCCAGAGCAGGCTGCACAGGATGCGTCCAGGAGGGTCTGGAATGTCTCCAGAGATGGAGACTCCACCTCTTCTCTGGGCAGATCATTCTAGTGGTGTTTACCCTCAAAGAAGTTCCTCCATATGTTCAGATGGAACTTCCCACTTTCAAGTTTGTCCTGTCTCTGGCCACTACTTGAACAGACTGGCCCTATCCTCTTGAGACCCACCCTTTAAGTACTTGTAAGCATTTGTATGATCCCCCTCAGCCTTCTCTTCTCTAGACTGAGAAGACCCAAGTTCCTCAGCCTTTCTTCACAAGAGAGATGTTCCAGTCCTCTCATGGTCTTCAAGTCTGTTTGCTGTACCCCCTCCACACTTCCCCATTCTTCTTGAACTGGGTTATCCCAAAACAAGTGCAAGGAAAGTATTTTACAGGTTTCTTATCCAGTATCTGCTCAGCTTTAGTTTTACATATTCTTACTGCTCAACATGATTTGCTACAGGTTACCAAGGACATGTCAAATAACCAGTAATGGTGATTATCAATCAATCAATAGTTCCACAACTCTAGTAATCATAAAAAACTGAACTCACATCATGGATAAGTGTTTCACCTATCAGCATCCCAAAGATATCAGTGAAGGTGACAGGCTGCCCCAAGCTTTTCTTATTCCACAGTGCCTCAATGTAGCGTTTGACTTTCTGAGGAGTGAGCAGCAGAAGGGGGTTGTGACTCACAGAGTTCATCAATTCTTCATTGATCTCCTTTGGGCCTTTTTCTGGAAAATCTGGGTGTGAATACAAAGTTGACATGTACCTGCAAACACAACGCAGGCTCTCTAAGTATCAAAGCTTGATTCAACAACAACGTACAAGCAGGTCATAAATAATTTGGTAGAATGACTAATTCAATCAGATTAACTTGTCACTTACACAGTAAATTGTCATTTCTTTTACCTTAAGGCACAGAAAGCTTGTTCCAAACCTAAGCACACAATCTACCACTCAATACATGCTTCCACTATGCATATGATGCAAAAGATCGGGGTTCCTCTTTTATCTTTTTAAGGAACAATATACAGAATCACCAGAAGATAAAAATACATCTTCTCAATTCATCACACACACACACAAACTTGGCAGCCTGGAAGATCTATATAAGCAGACACATGCAGTTCTTCCACTCTAAGATGTGCCATGACACCCTGCATTTTATCATCACTATTCAAATGATCTAGAAATACATTAGTACACATCATGCTTTCCAGAATCTGGATGTTTTCATAGCAAGATGAAGCACAAAAAGTGGAGAGGAGAAGGCTCTGGGGAGATCTAGCTCCTGCCAGTTCCTAAAGTGGGCCTATGAGAAAGCTGGAGAAAGATTCTTGATCAGGGAGGGGAGCTACAAGACAAGGGGGAAAGGCTTTGAACTGGCAGAGTGTAGATCTAGATTAGATTTTAGGAAGAAATTCTTTACTGTGATGGTGGTGAGGTTCTCAGAGAACCTACTGGTGCAGGTTCTCAGAGAGGTGGTGGAGGCTCCATCCCTGGGGGTGTTCAAGGCCACATTGGGCAGAGCTTTGAGCAATGTAATGTAGTGAGAGGTGTCCCTGCCCAGGACAGGGGAGTGAGATTGGGTGATGGTTAACTTTCCTTCTCCTCTAATCACTCTATAATTGCAGCCCATGCAGAGATTTAATTGAGTCTGAGGATTCAGAGAAGGTCTATCAGGCAAATCTTGATTTTGTTACCACGTAACTTGGGAAACGGAAGTTTTGTTTATTCAAAACAAAGCCTGGACACTCTGGTTTGCACTTGGCTGGATTTAGTAATGCTAAAGAATCAAGATAGGTTGTCTTAATCTACTAGTGGCTCATTTCACTGGTGTTTATTCAATTAGCTGGCTCTGGCATCATTCTGCACACAGACACAGTGTGTAACCTCAGCCCTGAGATCACTGCCCAGCAATTTAACTTGACAGCATGAACAACTCCAGCACATGCACCATCTAAGAACTTGATTCATTACTCTTTGAGCAGTCTCTGAAGCTCAGTGTGCACGTCAGGTGGTGGGTGGAACACACACAGCAGCAAGCTCCCATGTCAGCAGAGGAAAGGGAAATGCAGGATGAAGAATCCAGGACAAAGTTGAAGCAAGATGACAGAAGCAACAAAGGAGGGAAATGCATTGCTCCAAGGTTAGGCATGCAGCTGAGGGAACGAGCTAAAACCTGCCTCTCCCTCCAGGAAAGGAATTCTCCACCCTTCAGAAAAAAAAAAAAAGAGAGTAGAATTATTCCCAAGTAACAGATTGCATGGAAAAGAAAGAAAAAGGGAGTGCCAAAGTGTCAGCTTATTTGTTCATCAAGCAAGGAATGTCAGAAGAGGTGACACCACCAAGGCAGTGAAATCAAACTAGTTTAAATACAGGTATTCCCAATATATGTTTCTGACTCAATCAGTCTGGATAAACTTGTACAAATTTACATCACATCAACTATGTATTCTCACCTGGAGGTTCCCAAAATGTTCAGAATGGAGGCTGTATCTCATATTTTCATACTTGCATTTTTTCACAATTACTCTTCATCCAGACAGATGATACCTTTCACATTTCATAAATTTTATAAAAATACATCTGGGTCTCCTTGTAGTCAGTGATAAAATCTGCTTCCCTTCTTCCAAACTAGCAGCAAAATACCAGTTCCAGACTTTCACAGACCAATCTGAATGAGAAACTTACTCTAATTCATACATCCTTCTCTCATTTAAACACTTCCTGGGATTCTAAAAGCTTTCAATCTGGGAGATAAAGGGGATATCTGGGAGAGGGGAAGAAGCTTTACACAATTGAAAAAAAACCAAAAAAATTCCCCTCACAGGACAGAGCAAGTCATTATCCATTTAAAGAGTATTTCCTTAAAACGTGTTGGAACCAAAATTCTCATGCTTTCTTAGACTTAAACCAGGGAACAGGATTCATTCCAGGCAGATTCCATGCTCATTTACATTTAGCTATTAAAAAAAAAGTCTTTTCCCTTTACTATCAGAGAAATGAGACATTAATATAAACTTAAAACTGAGATGATAAGGAAACTCAAGGTTTCCTACCTCCTGGTCAATATGGAACCAACTTTCAAACCAGATCAAGTTGTTCAGGGCTTTGTTCAGTCAAGTTACACTTTGAGGAGAAATATTTACTGAGTCATAGTGAAAGAGGGATGACATCTTACCCAAAACCAGCCTGGCTTGGACAAGAAATTGTATGGCTACCAGGACCAGGGAAGTAATTGCTCCTCTGCATTCAGCACTGGTGCAGCCACACCTCAAATACCGTGTCCACAAAAAAAGATGCTCAGATGCTGGAGCAGGTCCTCAGAAGAGCAATGGTGCTGGTGAGGCATCTGCTCAGTAGCAGCTGAGGGAGCTGGGTTGCTCTGTCTGGAGAAGTGTCTGAGGAGAGACTTCACTTTCTACAGCTCCCTGAAAAATGTGTGCAACCAAAGGAGGATCTCTCCTCCCAACTAGCAAGCAATAGGGCAATGGCCTCAAGTTGCACCAGAAGAAGTTTAAATTTAATAGTATGAAAAATACTTTCACTGAAAGAGTTGTAAAGCATTGGAACATGCTGTCAATGGAAGAGGTTGAGTTGCCATGTCTGGAGTTACAGAGATGGGCAGACATGGTGCTAAGGGACATGGGATTAGTGGTAGACTTGGTAGTGCTGGGTTAACAGCTGGACTTGATGATCCTAAAGGTCTTCTCCAACCTAAATAATTTTATCCACCTTGACCAATCAAGTAAAGATGCAGTAATACATTCCAGTGCTTAACCCCTCTCACTGCAAAGTAATTTTGCTTATAACTCATCAAAATTGCCTTGCTGCAACTTAAAGCCATTACCGCTGGTCCTTCCTCTGTGTAAGAGATATTTTACAGCTACCCATTAAGTATATGAAGATCTTTCACCACCTCTTTCTGCTCCTCAAGGCTAAACAAATACAGCTGCCTCAATTTTTCCTGTGCACCTGCTTTCCTTGTGGTACTCCGATGGAATTAATCCACTTTGGCAACATCTTTCTCCTTCTACGTGGCCCCAAAATGGATGCAGATTCAGCTCCAGTATTCAAACTGATAAACAGAATAATACTGATTATGATAAAATCACATGTTGTGACATCTGGAATGCTCTGTTGAAAGATTTCTGAAGAGGTAACGTCCTCTACTACAACTTGATCCATTGACCATTATACCCAAGTTTTAAAGTTAGATTAAAAAAAAAATTCTCCATTTTTTCACTAAATGAAAAAAACCCCAAACCTGTTCAGAGAGTCCAAACAATTAGGAAATTTGATTGCCTTTGTCAGATGTCTTTCGTTGATGAAAATTACAGTTCTTAAATATCTTGCAACATTCAGTTTGAGAAACATCAAAACAAGTGGTTTTGTGATCTGTAATTAAGTGTAATTTGGGACAATTTTTATAAAAGCCAAGATGACAAAAGGCTGCAAGTTCACAGCACTGGGCAGGGAGCAGAGAAATCCCCTCATTCAGAGGAGTGGTTGAGGCAGACAAAGTTGAGGTTCAATGCTGCCTCCACTGCCCTGAGCTCATAACACACAGAAAGTGTGATGCCATCCCGATTTTCTTCTGGTAATGATGACTCTGTGGATGGGTTGAAGAATTGGTTGAGTCAGACAGGAGGACATCATAACTACCTGATGAGGGCATTGTAATTGAGACATCTTGGAAGATCTTTTCTCCCCTCTGACTAACAAGCTATTATAAAAACCAATGTAATTTCCAGAGAAGTCATGAAACCCTTAAGATGTTCATGTCCAGGACAGATGGGGCTTTGAGATACTTTGTCTAGCAGGAGGTATCCCTGGCTCAGTGCAGGAGAGGTCAACTAGATGACATTTAAAGTCCCCTCTGACTCTTAAATATTCTAAATTAAACAATGACAACCCCACAGCAGGTTGGCAGTCTGTGGATTTCTTCCTAGAAGCTGAAACACACCTGCTCAAATTGGTTTATGCTAAAAAAGAATCAGTGAACAGGTCCAAGACACCCCTGATAAACCCATGGGGCAGGTCACCTGGAGACTGGGCTGAGGCACTGGTAAACATCTCACCAGCAGAATTGCTCCAGTGAGTTGCTTTGCTCCAAGGCTGTAGGTTCCATATGTCTCTTCTCTACTAATGCATGAAATCTGCTGTGAACTATAAAACTTTAGAAATATGTCAAATATCAAAAAAAAAAGGAAAAAATTAAAGGAAGAAAACAAGAGAAAAACCCCTTACCACGTGGATCCTGAGAGGCCAGCAAGGTATGTTGCACAGTCTAAAACTCCTGATTCATAAAGTGCTTTCATGACTCCAGCAAACCCAACCATGGCACGAAATCCACCTCCTGAGCCCAGAATTGCTATCACTGGTACCTGCATAGATCAGAAGAACAGCATGTCATCATTTAAATTCCAATAAAGGCTTGAAAGTACTGAATAAAGGTTATTTATTGATCAGTGGCCCAGCATCTCAGCCTTGTGCTGATCCAGAGATCCTCAGCTCAGGGTACAAACCAGGGCTTTTTTAAAACTGAAAAGTCAACTAGTATTGTTATGACTGTCCTTAGCTTCCTGCTTACTGAAATTATATATAGGGTTTCAGGTCCAGTTTGTTCAGATTTGTGATATTGCTTCGGATCTTAAAATGCAATTAATAAGTCTATCAAGTGGGTGAAAAAAAACAGGTTCAAGTCTCAGAATCAGTTGGCTATTGCTGCCACAATGCCGTGACACTTAAAATTTTAGTTGTCTGGCATCTGAAGAACTAGAACTTATTTTAAAACCTTTCCACTTGTAGCAAAGTTTCTAAATAGACTGAGAATTTCTTTATAATCTCTATCCCTCTTATTAAGAATAGAGATTATATTGAATTTAATTATTAAACTACTTGGTTACAAAACCACAGAATTTTTTAAAGCTATCTAAACACCAAATTTAATCCAAATCCTATCTTTGTGACAGACCCAAAAGCAGCAAAAGTTACTAATCAGAAGCAGAAGAGAGAAAAAGAACATTTTAGGTAGGAGTTTAAAAACACTTGATACTACATAATGTGAAGACACTCTCAAATTTCCAACTGCCTTGCAAAAAATCCATCAGAGGTTAAGGAGAATTCCTTTGTGTCTGAAGACCTAATCAGCTACCAAAAAAAAGAGCAAACTGAGCAAAAGCAGAGCCAGCTACAGGTGACACCTCACTGAACTGTATCTACAGGTTCGGTTTTTTTTAATCCTTCATCCTACTTCCCAACCTTCCCCATCCTTGCTTCAAAAGATGATTCCTTCCACTGTATGGTTTGCCCAAGGGACTAGAACAAAGGCAAAATAATAGTAAAAATAAAAAAGAAATTCACTTGCTACTATCAAGTGTTTCAGCCTAAGCAAAGGTCCCATCTGGTTCCTAGTTTCCAAACCTTGAAGAATGTTCCACTATTCAACAGCAATAAGGGAAGAATCTCTTGGTTGTTACTAAGCATAGAAAGGACTGGAGTTGTGCAGAAAGTCCTTATCTGATCAAACTGGTCATCAGTCAAAAATTTCACTGAAAGACAATTGGAGGTGCCAATAGAAGGGATTAGTTAGAAGAAAAGGAACCATGTGACTCCCAAGCTGAGTTTCTTTCTGCAGACCCCAAACTCCTGCATGGACTGAGAGTGCAGAATGTCACACAGATGTGACCACATGCATTAACCAAGGTGAGATATTTCTCGAGACCTCCAGCCCACAAAAAGTGCTAATTCTTGATGCAGGAAGGACTGCCCTGAGCATTAAGCTTTAGTAAGAGAAACCACAGGTATGTATTGGCATTCGTCATGCACCTCCAGAGATAGCCATCAACCAAAAAATGGCAAAACAAAGGAAAAGCCTTAGAACATGCCTATTTTGTTAAGCCAACACCCCAATAGCGGGGCAGTCACTTTGAAGAGCCCTATTACTAATCACCAGTTGAATAATGCAGGTTAGGCTTTGAAAGCTCTTTACAAACACTACCTAATTAACCTACACAGGCAAATCCCAACAGGATGAAGACAGTGGTTTGCAGGTGCAAGCCTTGGAACAGTCTGTATGAAAGTTTCCAAAGTGTCACTATTCAACAAATCTATTCATAGCATGAGCACATGGGAAAATCTGAGAAACCCACACAGAGGCTCAACAGAGAGTGTCAAGAGGAGTCACAACCATTTCAAATGCAAACACTGCCTCTCTTCTTAATCCACAGGCATTCTGGGGACTCAGATGCATGAATTTGGGAATGGTGGGTAAACCAAGAGGCAGGTAACTGAATAGTATATCTTCACTTCCACTCACTACTTAATTTCCAGAAACAAAATTCAACTAACGAGCTCTAGAGCAGAAATTGCTGAACTTGTCCATACTGTCCCGAACCCCATGGGTCCTAGAAAGAGTACAGATGTATTGACAAAACACTTTGCCAACAGTGTTAAAACTTGTTGAGTGGACTTTGTTTAAGTAATATCTAAGTGGCTTTGTTCAATACTAGCTTGGGTCACTCAGCATTGCACCATGCAGGCCAACCATAGGGAAGAGCAAGCCATGCTGGTATGGCTTGCAGCTTAAGCAGCAGCTTAAGTAATGTTCCTACTGTAAATGAAGCTTTTAAATGATGAAAAAGATAACTAAAGAGAAGCATCTACTGCTCATTTATTCACTTATTTCTGCCAACTGACTAGAAGCTGGTAGGTACAAGTCCTTTCCTTTGCAGAGGAAGGTAAAGCACATTTCTAAACAAGGTGGTTTATTAAAGCAGGTTTTTTGCTGCAGTTCAGTTTCCAAAACAGTGAAGGGCAAGACGTGGTAAAATCTGAAATCACATACACTCATCTCACACGTTGCCCTCTATGATGTATATTGCAGAGGCAAAGAGAATGCAGCTATAGACTGAGTATAAAGGGAAAAGAATTAAGAAGCCATCTTGGGACTGAGAAAGAACAGAGGAAAAAAAACCAGTATCAAGGCATGCACACTTCTGACACACACCCCTCTGAACTTAAAATCATAGAATCACAGAACAGTTTGGGGTGGAAGGGACCTTAAAGATCATCTAGTTCCAGCCTCCAGAGAGGGGGCATCCACAACCCCTCTGGACAACCCATTCCAGTGTTTCACCACCCTCACTGTAAAGAATTTCTTTCTTATATCCCTCATAGACCACAAAAGTGGAGCAAGGATACTAAAACCATTGCAGAAGCTTGGTAAGCTTTGACCACAGGGTAAGTGACTCACAAGAAAGTGATGGAGTGAGTCAATAGCACAAAGTTGAACTGAATTCAATGCTTTGGGCATTGCTCTTAGCTCTGGTCACACTCACCTCTATATGGCTGTGTCTACTTCCCAACAATCAAAAAGCCATACCAGCATGGATTGCTTTTCCCTATGGTTGGCCTACATGGCACAACGCTGGGTGACCAAAGCTAGTATTGAACAAAGTCATTTAGACATTACTCAAATGAGTAATGCCTAAAGAAGCCACTTTATTAAAGTTCACCTCAGTTTCTCCACCCCTGAATAAAAGCACATGTGCCTTGAAGGGATGCTGAGAGTTCACTGCCTGTGATATAATCACAAATCCCTGCATGGGGAAGTGACTGCTTCCTCATTTCCTTACTTAATCTTGAGGCACTGTTGGCAAAGTGTTTTGTCAATACTTCTGCACTCTTTCTAGGACCCATGGGGTTCTGGACAGTGTGGACAAGTTCAGCACCATACAGTTCCACTGCTTCATCTCATCAAGTGTTGATTACTCAGTCACCAAATCAAGAAATTAAAATTATTTTGGAAACAACATACATTTGAAGCAAAAAGCGGAGTCAGGGTGAGTCAATGACCTAGAAGGTCCCATCTAACCTTGGCAATTCTACGTTTCCATCCAAAGTAAGCTCTGAAAAAAGCACCTCAATCAAAATTTATAGTAATTTGGCAAAAAGCTATAACACATAAAATCTTAGTTTTAGAATATATAGGGCAGATGGTGCTATCTCAATGCTCTGGAAACATGCTGGATAAAATTCAGACAAGAATTCCTGTAATAGGAAGAAAAATTGCCAGAGGATGCATACATCACTATCAAAAAAACTACTTTGCAAACCTAGTCTCAGAGAACTACATTGTTTCTTTCATTATGTTATTTTTAGAAAAAATTTTTAAAGCAACAAAAATTTTAGAAATTAACTCAGTGATAAGACAGATAGAAGAAAGCTCAGCCTCTGCTGTTTTCAGAAGGTGCTTCAAGATTAAATAAGGAAATGAGGAAGCAGTCACTTCCCCATGCAGGGATTTGTGATTATATCACAGGCAGTGAACTCTCAGCATCCCTTCAAGGCACATGTGCTGTTATTCAGGGATGAAGACACTGAGGTGAACTTTATTAAAGTGGCTTCTTTAATCTTGAACAATGACTCACAGGCAGCCAAGAATGTGTCTCCCAATTTCTGATGCCACATTAAGACTAAAAACATCCTACAGATCCTCCTGCTATGTTCTGTCTGATGCAAGAAAAGTAAAAATGACAAGCTAGAAGGACAAAACTAGATTTTAATTTGAACAAAGAGGTTTTTTCATTGCTAGAAGGATCTAAAAGTACTCACAAGTCTGCTCAGAAGCACATGCTTAGTTTATGAAAAAGGGGAGAGTTACATTACCTCAGCCCTTGGGAAATGCAATTTAACTTAAAAAAAAAAAAGAATCATTATGCGAGACAGCAAAGGATACCAAAAGAAGATAACAAAAAAGTATGTAGTTTACTCAGCACTTACACCAATTCATGCCTACATATCACTTGCATAGAACTGATACTTCAGGTACCAAGTATCGTACCAGTTTTAACTGGATCTCAGCAGAATATCTAGGAAAAACATTAGTCTTCTAGAGAAGATCAGACCAATGCCACATTCATCAACTCTGGTAAGATTTGCAAGTGTTAATATTAAAAGAACTGAGGTGGGAATTAAAGGACTTTGAAAATGTTCTTTCACAATATAGGCAATAGATTCAGGCTAGATATAAGAAAGAAATT
Source organism: Turnix velox (assembly GCA_013400935.1). NCBI lineage: Eukaryota > Metazoa > Chordata > Aves > Charadriiformes > Turnicidae > Turnix > Turnix velox. Next base: position 15,592 of record VZTY01015108.1, read on the forward strand.
CTTTACAGTGAGGGTGGTGAAACACTGGAAGAGGTTGCTCAGAGAGGCTGTGGATGCCCCCTCTCTGGAGGTGTTTAAGGCCAGGCTGGATGAGGCACTGAGCAACCTGATCTAGTGGGAGGTATCCCTGCCTATGGCAGGGGGGTTGGAACTCAATGATCTTTAAGGTCCCTTCCAATCCAAACTATTCTACACAACAGGAATATCACATAACAGCACATAACAGGAATATCTAATTTAACTGCAGCTTCTTTCCAGCATGAGGTTTCCTCTCCTTAAGCTTTAATATATAAATGTAGAGCACAGCCTAAACACAGTATGTGCATGAAGGAAAAACTGTTTTTCTTTGCTTCTGACATCTGTTTCTACAGGGAACCCTTCTACCTCCTTCCTCTGAGAGACAAATGCGGGATTCAAAAGGTGCTAAAAATCTTGACATGACTTCTCCAAACTTACATCACGAGAACTGGTCAGGTTCTTGCTGTTTTCCTCTCCTAGAAAGGACTTCATACTGTGCATGATGTTATCTTTTCGCTGTTGCCGAAATTTCTTCTCCTCATCACACAGAGCCATGCTGAACCGGAGATCAGTCGAGGAGCTAGTTTGCAGAACAGAAAATAAAGCATAATTCAAAACAGAATTGAAATATACAACCTAGGGAAATTAATGGAAATAACAATAAATGCCTCATTAACGTACAGAGGATGAACTACAATAAAATCTCAATGAGCTGGGCAATGATGGCATCAGTTGATTTCATGGAGTGAGGGCACTCTGCATCTTTTAAGATGAACTTTTGATATGGAAACCTCATTGTCCATTTAACAGTGAAAGCCAGCAAGCCTTTGTTTTTACCTTCTTCCATTGTTTTCTATGTTAACATTATAGAATTTATTATCATAATGAACAAAGACAACTCTAGGATATATGGGTGGGATGAGCAGTCACAGGACCCCAGCACTCAGCTCAGAAAAGTGGCATTGGGGGAGTCACTTTGCAGCCTGATGCCTCAGTTTTCCATTCTGGCAGATGGGAAAAGCAGCACAGAGCCTCTGAGCCAAGCACTCTCAGCATCTTTGATGAACACAGCAAAGGACTGAGGTACCCTCCCTGGAGGAGGGTAGACTTGGAGCTTAGAGATATGATTTAGGGATGGTTCCTTTTAGAGTTAGGTTGATGGTTGGACTTGATGATCTGAAAGGTCTCTTCCAACCTAGGTGATTCTGTGATTCTAGTGGTGCATTATGTGGTTTTTAAAAAAGCAAATTTGAATTCTCAGCTTATCCAAAGCACCACAATTAAATACTTCCCTTAGAGTATTAATAGCATAAAGTTTGAGATTCATGTTAATGTTGCCTAAAAGCAATAGGTCAACACAGAATCCAAAGTATGTGTGGCCACCTGAGAATGACAGAGCAGAACTTGATTAGCTCCATGTGTTTAACAGTGCCTGTTCCCAAAGAGCAGCAAGGCACAGCCAAGCTCTCTTTGCTTAGCATCAGGAGGAACATGGGTGTTTTGCAATGACAAGCCCTGGAATGATTAGGGCTGGTATCAAGGACCACCCATGGGTGCAAAGTAGGAAATGATGAGCAAAAATTATCCCTGGGGTGTGTTTGTCTGGGGGTGTCCAGAGTCATTAAGAAAAAGTTCTGAATTTATAATTACAGTGCTCAGCATGGCTATTTATAGTTACAGATAAAATAAAGGCTCTATAAGAGCCTTTCTCCCAGTAATTAATTTGCAGAGACGAAAGATTTTTTTTCTGATTATGCCTCAAAGTGATTTTATTGCCTTTCACCTACAAAGAGGGGAAAAGAAATCTAGGTTGAAGTTAGAGAAAAAAACCAAACAACTAAACACAGGGACATGATGAAAACCTGGCCCTACTGAGATCTTTCCCTTTGACTTCAGCATTGCATGGTACTAACACTTAAATATATTTCAGATGCAATTTGGCCAGGACTATCCCTATATGCTGAAAACTAACGTGGGACAACAAATTATTCGAGAAGGTAAAATAACCAGGGTAATATCTGAACCTTGTATCTCGAGTTTATTTAAAAAGCTCTTGAAGGAAAGCACTTAAAATAAACCAAAATGAGAAATTCATACATGATGGCCTTGCTCCTGCAAACATTTGGGAATTGAACCCCTAATAGTACAAGTAATGGTACAAGTCAATGCTAGAATTATAAGGTGAAAATAAACTTCAGTTTTAAAGTCTCATGGCTTTATAGTGCTTTGTATTTCTGTGTTAAAGGTTTTTTTACACTCTGATATCTTTTTAAGGAAATTCTAACTGAGTAAAATAAAACTGTGCTGCTTTTCTTTAAATACAAGGTACTTACCATACTTCGAGAGACAATTCCAAAGTCATTTCTGTGACCTAAAAAAGTAATATTTTAAAATGGTTAACTGCAGTGTGTGTGGAGGAAACAAAAACAAATGAACAAAAAAACCCAAACCAAAACAAAAAACAAACAAACAAACAAAAAAACAAAACAAACCACACCAGGGACAAACTATTACTGTCAGAGTTTTTCTTTAAATTACTACTTCTTTAAAAAGAGAACATTCCTAAAAGGCATAACAGTTTCTTTTCTATGGAACTTTTATAACAAAAACACACACAAATTCCAGAACACGCTCCTGGAAATGAATGTACAGGAAAAGGACACTGGCTCCTGAATTTCATTCATCAGATCTCAGGGTTTTGGCCTTCTTCCACCTCCAAGAAAGGTTCTGACAGCATTATTCATCTTTGACCTGAAACGATCTAATTTTCTTCACACACTTCTGGGCTTCTGTTACTCCTTTCAGCTACTCACTTCCCAGTTCACTGGGTAAACACTGGACTCCCCTGGTATCTGAAACAAACACTTGTAACAGAAGGACTGCTGTGTGTTCCACCCCAACTGTCTTCCCAAAGTTAAAGATGCTCAGTTTTTCAATTTGGAAGAGTGATAGCTTATAAGTTTCTCAAAGATGTAAGTAAACTAACAAGTGTCACTCCATAACAACTTGCAGACCACATGGACCCAACTATGGCTTGGTTTCCTCAGCCTTTCAGAGAACACTTACAGGAATTGCCTGAAGGCAAAACACTAAAAAGTGATGGTTAAAGCACCAACTTCACATCAAGCAAAATCCAAAAGTAGGGGACTGCTACATCTAAGTCTAAATTGGCAGATCAAGGGTGTGAGACTCAACAAAGCCAAGTGCCAGGTTCTGCACTTGGTTACAACAGTGTTACAACCTTGAAGCAAAGTGGCTGAAGAGGTTGTCATGGCAGGACTAGGAATAATGGATGCAAATTGGAAGAGGAGAGATTCCAAGAGGGTGGCTGGAGAGAAGAAAGAAATTCTTTACAGTGAGGGTAGTGAAACACTGGAACAGGTTGCCCAAAGAGGTGGTGGATGCTCTCTCTCTGGAGGTGTTTAAGGCCAGGCTGGACATTATATCCTCCCTGATCTAATGGGAGGTATCCCTGCTTATGGCAGGGGAGTTGGAACTAGATTATCTTTAAGGTTCCTTCCAACCCAAACTATTCTATGATTCTGTGAAAAGGACCTGGGGCACTGGTGGGCAGCTGGTTGAATGTGAGCCAGCAGTGTGCCCAGGTGGCCAAGAAGGCCAGCAGCATCCTAGCTTGTATCAGGAACAGCATGGCAAGCAGAAATAGGGAAGTGATGATCTCCCTGTGCTCAGCACTAGTGAGATCCTACATCAAGTGATGTGTCCAGTTTCACAACCCTCTTGACAAGAAAAACATCGGGGTACTGGAGCAAGTCCATCTGCTGTAGAAGCCTGGTGAAAAGCAGCTGAAGGAGCTGGGGGTGTTCAGCCTGGAGAAAAAGAGGCTGAGGGGATACCTTCTCACTCTCTGCAATTCCCTGAAAGGAGGGTGTGAGCCAGGGAGGTGGTTGGTATCTTCTCCCACAGAAGAGGTGATAAGACAACAGGAAAAGGCTTCAAAGTTGTACCAGGGGAGGTTTAGAATGGATATTATTATCAAAAATTTTCACACTGAAATGGTTCTCAAGAAATGCAATGAACTGCTGAGAGAAGTGGCTGAGGCACCATCACTGGAGGTATTTTAAAGATGGGCAGACATAGAGCTTAGAGATATGGTTTGGTAAGGGCTGTTGTCAGATTTAGATTGGTAATTGGACTCCACAATCTGAAAGGACCCTTACAAACTGGGCCATGATCCTACAAAACCACTCAGGAAACACTTGGTAACTTCAGACTCAGTAAATCCTTATAGTTTATCAATTATTGGTTTTAAGCACCATCCTCCATGAATTTATGAGGAAGTTTCATCCAAGTAGAATGTGACACAGAAAATTTTAACACCTGAAAAAGTATCAAAACATGGTATGTCCTGGTCTAGATAATAGTTGAAGTTTCTCAGCTCAGGTGCTCTTTTAAGAGCTTTCCATCACTTTCAAAGACACACCAAAGGCAATGAATATTGCAGCTTACATCATTGAAGATTAACTGGACCTCCTTCTTCTCTCCCAGTTTCAGAGAAGATATAGGAAACGTGGATGTGCCAAGAGTCTCATCCATAACATAGTTGGCATCCATCAAAGTAACCTAGAAAAGATAAAGAGGTATTCATTTCTACTTCAATAAAACCCTTTTTCATTCTACACAAAGTAAGCCAGAAGTTGAGAAAAAAACCCCACACCTATATATGAAAAAGGAACAGATCTTGCTCAATCTAGCACATTGTCAATAAATTATTTGCCCACATGTCAAGTCCATTCTGCCCACAGAAGTAAATGCTGAGATTCCCCTGTCCTTATCTCAGCCCACAAGCCTTTCATTTTGTATTTTCTCTCCTCTGCAGTTGAGGAGAGGCAATGAGAGAGCAGCTTTGGTTAGCACCTGGTGTTCAGCCAAGATCAACCCACCCCACTCAGATACTATTAAATGTGAAATGCCAAAACTCATACAGCAGCTCCTCNTCAAGGGTGTGAGACTCAACAAAGCCAAGTGCCAGGTTCTGCACTTGGTTACAACAGTGTTACAACCTTGAAGCAAAGTGGCTGAAGAGGTTGACATGGCAGGACTAGGAATAATGGATGAAAATTGGAAGAGGAGAGATTCCAAGAGGGTGGCTGGAGAGAAGAAAGAAATTCTTTACAGTGAGGGTAGTGAAACACTGGAACAGGTTGCCCAAAGAGGTGGTGGATGCTCTCTCTCTGGAGGTGTTTAAGGCCAGGCTGGACATTATATCCTCCCTGATCTAATGGGAGGTATCCCTGCTTATGGCAGGGGAGTTGGAACTAGATTATCTTTAAGGTTCCTTCCAACCCAAACTATTCTATGATTCTGTGAAAAGGACCTGGGGCACTGGTGGGCAGCTGGTTGAATGTGAGCCAGCAGTGTGCCCAGGTGGCCAAGAAGGCCAGCAGCATCCTAGCTTGTATCAGGAACAGCATGGCAAGCAGAAATAGGGAAGTGATGATCTCCCTGTGCTCAGCACTAGTGAGATCCTACATCAAGTGATGTGTCCAGTTTCACAACCCTCTTGACAAGAAAAACATCGGGGTACTGGAGCAAGTCCATCTGCTGTAGAAGCCTGGTGAAAAGCAGCTGAAGGAGCTGGGGGTGTTCAGCCTGGAGAAAAAGAGGCTGAGGGGATACCTTCTCACTCTCTGCAATTCCCTGAAAGGAGGGTGTGAGCCAGGGAGGTGGTTGGTATCTTCTCCCACAGAAGAGGTGATAAGACAACAGGAAAAGGCTTCAAAGTTGTACCAGGGGAGGTTTAGAATGGATATTATTATCAAAAATTTTCACACTGAAATGGTTCTCAAGAAATGCAATGAACTGCTGAGAGAAGTGGCTGAGGCACCATCACTGGAGGTATTTTAAAGATGGGCAGACATAGAGCTTAGAGATATGGTTTGGTAAGGGCTGTTGTCAGATTTAGATTGGTAATTGGACTCCACAATCTGAAAGGACCCTTACAAACTGGGCCATGATCCTACAAAACCACTCAGGAAACACTTGGTAACTTCAGACTCAGTAAATCCTTATAGTTTATCAATTATTGGTTTTAAGCACCATCCTCCATGAATTTATGAGGAAGTTTCATCCAAGTAGAATGTGACACAGAAAATTTTAACACCTGAAAAAGTATCAAAACATGGTATGTCCTGGTCTAGATAATAGTTGAAGTTTCTCAGCTCAGGTGCTCTTTTAAGAGCTTTCCATCACTTTCAAAGACACACCAAAGGCAATGAATATTGCAGCTTACATCATTGAAGATTAACTGGACCTCCTTCTTCTCTCCCAGTTTCAGAGAAGATATAGGAAACGTGGATGTGCCAAGAGTCTCATCCATAACATAGTTGGCATCCATCAAAGTAACCTAGAAAAGATAAAGAGGTATTCATTTCTACTTCAATAAAACCCTTTTTCATTCTACACAAAGTAAGCCAGAAGTTGAGAAAAAAACCCCACACCTATATATGAAAAAGGAACAGATCTTGCTCAATCTAGCACATTGTCAATAAATTATTTGCCCACATGTCAAGTCCATTCTGCCCACAGAAGTAAATGCTGAGATTCCCCTGTCCTTATCTCAGCCCACAAGCCTTTCATTTTGTATTTTCTCTCCTCTGCAGTTGAGGAGAGGCAATGAGAGAGCAGCTTTGGTTAGCACCTGGTGTTCAGCCAAGATCAACCCACCCCACTCAGATACTATTAAATGTGAAATGCCAAAACTCATACAGCAGCTCCTCGGTGAAGGTAGAATCCATACATTCTAGTTGCATACCTTCAAAGAGTTGCATAACAATGATTTGGCAAAACACAAAGCATTTCGCATTACACAAAGCTTCCTCCCTCTGGATCCAGCCAGAACTTCAAGTTTCTTCTCATGCTCTCCATGTCTGAGCAAAGACTTTCAAACTGTGATCCAATCCAAAGACATACATGGATATCATGGAAATCTGTTCAATGCTTTTGGTCAAATCCATCTGTGTCTACAGCTTTTTTCCCCTCAGTGGCAGTCCTCCAAGAACTCAAGTAAGATCTTCAGAAAGAATTTCAAATTACCATTTGCATGGTTTCTATTTGTACAGTTTTCCAAATTCATTTGGCTTCCAATTTTTTTTCCACTCTGTGGAATTGTATCTTCTAAAATATCCTACATTTGTGGCTTGGATTATATCTTTTGCATAAAACAAATGGAATCAAGATACAGTCACTTGAATAAATAGTTGCTACATCTGGGTTCAGCTACTTCTCAGCTACAAGGAATCTTCTTCATACTCTGCCACAAAGCAAGCCTTTAAAATGATAAAGGGTGTTTCAGGACAGAACTCAGAACTTCAATGGTATCTTTGTTCTTTCCCCTTGCAGGACTTTAAGTGCAATATCTGCAGGCTGTTTTCTAAAACCAACAGCAATAGCAAAAACTTCTTAATGGGATTTTACAGAGGAAGATTTTACACTTCAGAGTGAAAACTTGAAAACTGCAGCTGGGACAGAGCTAAAGCTTCAGACAGCTGTGTTCTGTTCAGAGGAGAACAGACTTGCAGCACCTGGCAGGATACTAAGGCTGGGCTGTGCTGGAAGTGAGCATGTGAGCTCATAAAGCCCTGCACATTAGAATGTATAAAACCATACTGAAAATGAAAAAAAACACATCACAAATTGTCAGCCAAATGCCAAAGTATTTCTTAGTAACTGGAGGATCTCACACAGGTGAGGAGTGAGCCTGTTGTATTGCTAGCACAGAAGGGAATGACCCAAACCTCCACATGGTCAAAGATGCCACAAAGACCATGGAACAGTGAGCAATCAATGTCTCAGCAGCATGTCATCCTCTCCACAGAAGAATGCACACAAAGACTCCAAGTGTAAGAGGTGGGACCACTCCCAGGAAGGCAGCAGGAGACAATCTAGGCTGTTGCTACTTGGGATTTTTATGATATATCATTTAAAAATCCTCCTAGCAAATCTCCCATCCAATAAATAAATACATTACCAGGGAAGGTGGCAAAGTGCAAGTACAAGCAGAATCTGACTCTATCTTTATACAAGGCCAGTAAAATCAAGGGACTGTATTTTAATTATTATTTGCTATTCCTGTTTACCATTATGTTCATCTTCTGAGGACCATGAGAGAGCCACTATAGGTCACATCAATTATTTGTCCAGATGTAGCTCTGCACATCCTCCAAAAAAGCACTAGATACACAGAGACAGGTAAAACTCTGTGCCCCAGGACATCCATTAAATTCCACAAAGACTTTTTCAGGTGAAATTCAAACATTTTATTTCTCATACTGCAACCAGGACAGACTGATGAACCCAAGTAGCTGGTGGAAGCTGTTCTGGGTATGGTCTGCAAATCTGCAGTGAAGTTATTGTGAGTTTCACAGTACTGAACAGGATGTATATGACAGCTCTTCATGCTCCACTAAGCTGATCATGGGATTCTCTCTTCCTGGCCTGCAGAATCTACCCCTCACCCTGAGAAAATGTGGAGCCTTGTAGAAGCACAATTCAGTTTTCACATCTTGAACAGTCCAGCTCCAGAAGACTGGGGATCCAAGCTCAATGAAACCCTTCATCATCTTTAGCCTCTGTCACACTTCACCAACTTAAACAGCAACTCCATAAACTTGGGTCAGAAGACTTCACACATTAAGGCCATCCCCTAAGAAGAACCAAGCTAACAAAGAACTACAGGTAACCCTAAATGTTTGCCATGCCCACTTAGAAAATAGTAACACTTAGCACTCACCTTTTGTACACAACCCAGATGGCTTAACACACTCAACCTTAATAATGACTTCATTAACAGGCTTGCACAAGTATTAAGAGCACCCAAAATATCACTGAGAGGTCTATTCAACCCTTGGCTCCAGACATGTAAGAGACAGAACCATGCTTCTGCTTTCCTCCACATCAGGGAGAAGCAAGGAATGGGCAGAGACTTGAGTTTATCCACACCTATTCACTTCCCATGACAGCTGAATGACTGCAGGAAGCAAGGAGAAAGTAATTTATGGCTGATGTGAAGAATAGTAAAGGCCCTGAGGGGCAGTTTAAAAGATGACTCAGGGGCATATCTTATGACTCTTAAGACTCCTCCTTGAATAATACAACTTATACAACACCTTCTTGCTTAGCACCACACCTAAAGGGCAAAACCAGCCTTTAATGTTATAGAATTAAAAAATAGTAATCTTGAAACAACAGATGCTGTATAAGTACGAGTTCTTTTAACTTTTCAGACATTGTACAACTTCTCACAGATGGAGCTCAGCCATGTAATTTTATGGAGAAGAGAAGGCTCTAAGGAGAACCCCTTCTACTAAAGGGAGCCTACAGGACAGCTGGAGAGGGACACTTGATCAATGAGTTGAAAAAAAGGACAAGGAACAAAAGTTTCAAACTGAAAAAGGAGGAATTCAGACATTAGCAAAAAATTCTTCACTGTGAGGATGGTGAGAACCTGGCCCAGGTTGCCCACAGAAGGTATAGATAATCCATCCTTGCCCCATCAAGACCAAGTTGAACAGGGCTTTGAGCATGTGGTCTGGTGAGAGGTGCCCCTGGCCATGGCAGGGGGTTGGAACTAGATGATCTTTAAGGTCCCTTCCATCTCAAACCATTCTATGATTTACCTCAAGAACATTCTCTTGGTTGGGGTCCAAGATGAACTCAAAGGTCTCGTTCCATACAGGATTCACATCATTATTGAAATGTTTTGTTCTCTTCCTGCAGTCAGGGGCAGATGGGATGAACAGTTCCACGTAGGGATCTGGAGTGTCAACTGAAAAGCAAAATAGACATTTAAGTCACATAACAAGCATGGGTTGCAATAATCAATACAGTTATATAAAATTACAGAACACTTTGTGATCTATGACAGAAAAAAAATAAATTATATTTATCCAGTATATTTGAATAGCTGTGCAGGATCCTAACTGAAAACATAGAGACATATGCAAACTACAGCTAATCAGAATTAGCAGTGGGGAAAAAATAAAATTCATCTGATGTGTCTATTAATACCCATTCCTGAGAGGAAAGAATGCATTGTTGGCATCTCTAAAAATCCCACCTTTCCAACTAATTAAACAAAAACAGGTCTGAAAATTCCTCCTTTGTACACCATTCAAGTCTAAAGATAACTTTTTCAAAAAAGCCAAATGGTTTTAGGTAATCTTGAATTTGAGTGTAATGTTATCAGTTGAGATGCTGAGGTGCAGAATGGAATTTTGCCTGTGAGAAGGAGGAAAAGAGTGAAATCTGGAAGTTTGATACTTTCAAATGGGAATCAATTGTCCTTTGGACATAAACAAACAAAATTAAGTAACTGCAGGTCATGCTGCTAACTGGAAAATTAATAAAAGCAGCTATTTAAAGTTGGGGAAGAGTGTAAAACCTTTAAACAGCAATCTTTATTAGCAGCTAAGATTTTGTCTCTCAGGAGAGCAGGATCAACAAGTGCTTTTTAGATCTGTTTTCTCACCAGGGGATGTAACCAATTGCCATCTTTCACTGAACACATCAGCTCCCTTGAATTACTGCACAAAATTTTGCCAGAAAGGAGTTAGCCAAGGCCCTTTGAGACTAAACAGTAAAATATTCACCAAAATAAGAAGTGACAAGGTCTCACCCAAGAAGCCTGGATAGGGAGCAGGGCTTTGGCAGTAAAACCCTATAAACTGCCAAGAGACTGAACTTGTCCACAAAAGCTTGGGTCCTGTGAAAAATGTCAATGCTTCTCTTCCCAGCTAATTTTTTATGGGGTTGGCTCTAACTATAAGTTATAAAACTTTAATTTTTTATCTTGAACACAAATGGCAAATGGTTTCCTATCTGTAATCCAAATCCTAAAGGCTGTGGAAACCCTGTCCCACAGTACAGCTGGCACACAGCTGCCATTACCAACTTGCTCACAGGCAGGCTCCAGTCAAGTGTCAAAATAGAAACCAAAGCCAAGGTAAAGAACAACTAAACTTAGTAATAAAAAAAAAAAAAAAAAAAAAATCAGTCTTTGTTACTCAGCCACCTCCTCACTCCTGGCCTTTATTACCTTTTTTAACCCAAGGCAAAGAGTTAATCATCTGCCCTTTCATGTTTGAAAGTTTATTTTGCACTACTTTCAATTACAAAAATGAAAATCTATTCTTTCATAACTTGCTGCCTCAGATGAAAAGTACTGGCAGACCATGGGCTCTGACTAAGACATTGCTATAAGCTATACTGCATTCATGTTAGTGGTCTGAGAGCAAAAACCAGACACCAGCAATCTGGCCAGGAACACTAAAGCATTCACTTTCCAATCATTAAAATTATCAAACATAGATAAAACAGAATCTATAGATTTGGATGTGTTAATTCCTGTTGGTGGCTTTGCTGTTTCGCCAGGTTTCTTTTGCAGAAAAACTACTTTGAAAATTTAAGTGGAATTAATTCACCTGAATAGAATCAAAACTGTTAAGTTCTGTTTATGTTTTTAATTTAGAAGTATCTTTGTGAAATAGTTTATGGGTTAGGAGTTGATGCTTTGTGACTCTTTTAGTACTGCTCAAAAAAGTTAACTGACAATTAAGTGCATACAAAACTCCTTTACACTAAAAAATAAGTAAATCAAGAGTTTCAACCTCAATGCAAAGTGAACTAAAAGAGAGTCCTACAATCTGCACCTTATAGCTGGATGAATTATGAAGGTAATTAACAAAATATTTATGACCATTTTCTGGATTTACAGCACCCACTAAATCTTCAGAGACTGAAAACAGATTATTTTTAAACACACCACCTTAAAAAAGAGCTGAGAGGTAAGAAGTAAGGATTACATGACTTTTATACCTGTTTATCTCCCAGGTAAGTAATTGCTATAGAATCCCATCTTGAAATTAGATTATGAATCACAAAGTGAAACGCACAATGGACAGTAATTATGATCAATCATTTTCACATCAAAATGAGTAAAGCTTTAAGCAATCTGACTACTAAAGAAGCATGTAGTATTTCCTACAAGGACCATTTAATCTGACTATCATCAGGCTTCCATGTTAATATTTCAGACATAATTTGTGTTTCAGTCATTCCAATTTCAACAGAAAAATAGAACCTGAAGAAAGTCCAGAAATTCTGTTCAAATTTAAAATACCAGGGATGAAGCCACTATCATCAAACATTAAAATTTCTCAGTTGTCCTTCAAAAGTTGCCAAAAATTCATAATTCTTGAAGTATTACAAAACCTGGCTTACTACAAAAATTCCTGCACCATAAAAATTTGCCTCTTTTTCCCCTCACGTGAGGATACCATGAACCCTTTGTGAACATAGTAAAGCTAATATATCCACCACTATTATAGAAAATTAATCTGGGTCCAGATTTTTTGTACCCATGATCTCCAGAGACCACACTCATGATGCTACAGGATCCCAGTATCTATATAGCAGAACTTCCTTAAAGAATGACATTAGTTTGGTCCATTGGAGCTCTTCGCTTGATCAACTTCCTCCACCATTTGGCAAATGTGCTGTGCAGGCTGGAGGTATGATTTTGGAAACTAAGTAGTTCTCTTTCCATCTAAAGAGGTGGAGCTCAGGAACACCAGGGCAGTGCTGGCTGTCTCAGGCTGCTCCATGGAAGCACTTCTATCTCATCAGACTTTTAGGCTACCTTTCCATTAAAACCCACCACAGCAGTACCCTCACAAGCTCTCCATCCAATATCATCAAGCACTGCAGCAGCTGACAGTAACAGACAAATTTTTTATCTGCCTTTTTAGATACATTCTGAATTTTCATTCCCAACAAGGACTATTGCTGAATCTACTATAAATTCAGGTCTCCCCATTCATCAGGGGCAGTGACTTCTGAAAGCCTTCAAACAAATTCACAGTCTACCAGCCAATACAGATGCCAAAGGGCACAGGAACCCTAAAATATGCAGGGATACAGAGAGATCACCAGGAAGAGGTGACAGATTAAGGTACTATAAAGGAATACCAGGGCTTTCAGACTTTGGCTTCAAGCCAGATTTGGCAAAAGGGATGATGCAGCATAGGATTTCATGAGCAGAAGGTGACAAGCTCCTAAAGCAGCAGCTATGAGATAACCTGTCATTGTGTAATATGCTTTTTAGTTATTATTAGACTATTGTATTATGGTACTTTCCATTTCCGGTGTTACTTAAGCAAAGCACAGGTTGTGTTGCCACCACCCACTTCACTGAGGTCCAGCTTCACTGGTCCAGTCGTGAAAGAAAAAATAAATTTAAAAAATTTAAAAAAACCCACAAACAAGTTCAAAGCATATTCTTTTAAAAATAATTAAAGCTCCTAGTTCTTAGGAGCTTTTCCAGTATGAAACTTGTGAAATTTGCCACTCCATCAACAAAGACAGAAGCAGGAGAGAAAAGAACAGCACGGGGTTGCCTTTTCCAACTATGACTATGGGTCGATGGTAATGGCAGATCTGAGCAGTGATAATTTGGTCTGGAATAGGTTTAGGCACATCATCACATTCCTGGAAAATTACTCAAAACCCACAATATGACTTTCATTCCAGATTTATGTTAGCTGATGGAGTATAGATTACTCCTAGTCTGGCATAAAGTACAAATTTAAACTGGAAACGTTTTCTGAATCCACAGAACAAGTTTACACTGGATCTGTGTTTGGTATCATGAGGCTTTAGAGGTTTTGGCCCTCCACCAGCAGCCCTAGAGCTTCATCTACTGAATTGCTGAAGTGAAGCCTCCAGGCCTTTGAGTGAGAAAAGGCTCTTCCCTTAATTCAGATAAATCCAGGAACATTTTTAAGACCTGGAGCTCCTCTAGCTGGGCATAGTTAAGTGTAGGCTGAGGTTGGCTATATAAATATTACATTTCAGTAAAATCATCATCATTGCTACTGCAAATAATTACAGGAAACCCAAAATGACACCTTTGAGTTGTGTCTGCCCTAACCCTTGCTGCTCTGCCAGGTTATTACAAGAGTTTCACTTACTAACTGGATAGATTACAAAGCCCTTAGAACACCACATGCACACTGATGGGAACAAGTCCACAAGAGAAAAGGTGTAGAACTAAGACTCTGAAGCCAGTTACCCACTGTGGTTGGTGATGGAGTATGGACCACCAGAAAAGAACCAGAACAACAGCTGTCAGAGTCCAAAGGGGGTGCTGATGCCCACAGTGCCTAGTCATCCAGGGCACTCTAGCACAACTTCACTGTCGCCTTCCTACGAGACATTCCCAGCATCTCTCCTCTGTTTTGCACTATCAAGCATACAGTACAGTTCATGGCTCCTGGGCTTGTGAGGATCTGTACATGAAGCTTTTAGGACTATGAAGATTGGCCAACTCTGACCTACTTCCTGCATGTTGTTAGGCTGACAAAAGGGAGGAGTTCAGCTTGTTTTCCTCTCACAGTTCTCTTGCAAAAATCAGGTCCTGCCTCATGGCCTTGCAGGAAAAGCATTATCTGATGACACTTCAACAGTTTAACCAAGTAGACTGTACCCAAGTCAGATGCAAGACCAGCCAGCTGTGATACAGAGAACAGCTGGATCTGTCCTGAATGAGCTGCTGTAACACAAACTGTTCTGTCCCTACTCTAACACAAGCAGGAAAATCTACAACTCCTTTCCTTTCAGTAAGCTCGGGTTTAAAAAACTCTACTTGTGTCCATAAACTGCCCTAGACTGCTGTAACTACTTCAACATCAAGAGCTATAGCTGGAAGCAAACACAATGTCAGGGTCATGGTGGGGTGGACATCACCTACTTGATCCATACACATTGCTGAAGCTGGAAGGGACGCCAGGGCCAGGCTGGAGCTGCGAGTAAAGAAAAGCATACACATATCCCACACAACTCAAAATCACAGAATAGTTCAGGTTGGAAGGGACCTTAAAGATCATCGAATTCCAACCCCCCTGCAGGGACACCCCCCATTAGATCAAGCTCAGTGCTTTGTTCAGGACTTCACGATGTTTAATAAACTCAAATGTACTCAGTTCTTTCACAGTAAGTCTTGGAAAGATTGATAAGGAAAAAAGAACAAAACTTTATATAGTAAATGTTTCTCACATTCCTCAGGACCTCCATCACCACCACAATGTAAAATTACTTCTCATGCCCTCAAAGCAGTCACTGCCTAGACATAACACCAAGCTGTGTGGTGCAGCTGACACCCCAGAAGAAAGGGATGCCAACCACAGGGACCTTGACAGGCTTGAGAGGTGAGCCCAAGCCAACCTCATCAAGTTCAACAAGGCCAAGTGCAAGGTCCTGCACCTGGGTCGGAGCAATCCCAAGCACAGACACAGGCTGGGTGGAGAGTGGCTTGAGTGCAGCTCTGAAGAGAAGGATTTAGGGGATCAGTGGATGAAAAACTCAACATGAGCCGCCAGTGTGCACTTGCAGCCAAGAAGGCCAAACAAATCCTGAGAATCCATCAAGAGAAGTGTGGCCAGCAGGTCAAGAGAGGGGATTTTGCCCCTGTACTGGGCTCTGGTGAGACCCCACCTGGAGTTACTGTGTCCAGTTCTGGAGCCCTCAACATAAGGAAGACATTGAGTTGTTGGAGCGGGTCCAGAGGAGGCCACAAAGATGATGGAGAGGGCTGGAGCAACCGCCCTATGAGGACAGGCTGAAGGAGTTGGGGTTGTTCAGCCTGGAGAA
>VZTY01015110.1:1718-27543 GCA_013400935.1 Turnix velox
TCCTCCCCAAGCCCTTAATGAAACCAAATAGTTTGCTGCCCGAGTTTGGGGGCTAAGCATTGGGGTGTTTCATGCAGTCTTGTCAGTTGATGGTCATGAATTGACTCGAGCGGAGATCAAAGTCTTGCTCAAAATGGAGAAGCGGGGAGAGAGACAGCTCCTTCAATTGCACCACAAGAGCTAATCAAGCCATCAGTTCTTTATGCACTCCGCCGGCCTTTAGAATTTAATACCCAACGGTTTGTCAGGACAAATTGAAATTCGAGGGTCGGTTGTATTTTTTGGGGAGGGGGAGGAAGGTTTTTTTGAGGGAGAAAGTGTCCCATCCCCATCCTCTGCCCGCTCATAAAATGCCTCCTTCTTTACCTTTCTTCTCATTTTGACACATTTTTATAATTTAACATAAAACCATGCTGTCGATTAAATATTTTGGGTTTGGGGGGGAGGATTGAGTTAAAAAAATAATAAAACAACAAAAAAAGAGGAGGTAAAGGTTTCAGTGGGGATTATACACCTTAGCGCTGATCAAAGATCCAGGTTTGAAGTGAAAGAGAAACTGAACTCGGCCTCATTTTTTTGTTGTTTCTCTGGTTGCTAATGAACTTAATTTTTTGAGGTCTGCAACATTTTAAATTGGATTCGGAAGATAGTTTTTGGAGTGTCAGTTGAAACAAAGTCATGTGAAAATGCCTCTCTCTCCTTTCCTCCCTCTCTCCCTCCCTCCCTCCCTCTCTTGCTTTTTAATTGATATGATTTAGGCGGAGGAAAATGGTAAAGGGGGATTTTTCTATTGCAGAAGCAATTTTTAAGGGATTTAGTCTTATTTAGCCTGAAGGTCTTCACACTAATGAGAGCACTTAAGTTACGTCCAGGCGTTGATTAGACAGCTCATCTATCAACTGGAGCATGAGAATTTGTATTTTAGGTACCTTTTATACATTATAAATGTATATGGAGGGTTTGGGGGTTTTTTGTGACTTTAGATATTTTCCACAAATTTTTTAATTAGCTTCTTTCACATCCAAGGTGGCTGGAATGTGGCTGGCAGATCACGAGCAGAGGCAGGGAAATACTTTGCTTTGGATGGGAAACTGTATCTGTAGAAATTGTGAATGCAAATTGGTACCTGGATTCATTCCTTAAACTGCCACCAGACCCCTTAGAGTCTGAATTAAATTTATTGAGAGAATGTGAAATTATATATAGGAAAAAATTCTCAACCACTATCCTCCTCTCACCCTAAAATTGCATTGCCAGTGCTCTCTCTCTACCCGTAGGTATTTTTTGGCCACATTCTGAACACAACAGCGTCTTAATTATTTTCCAAACAGTTGTGAAAAGTACAGCTTTTGGAACTTCTTGACATTTCAGATTTATTTTTTTATAATAAAAAAAAAAAAGAGAGAGAGAGAAAAAATTAAAACGTCGCCACCAGCCTGCACTATGAGCAGCCTGTAATAACAGTTAAAAAAGCTTTCTGAACTATTTGACAAGATTTCTTAGTGGCGAGGCCATATGCTGTAGCCTTTAAGCTATTTCTTCCTATCAGTTTCATTATCACCTGCCTCTGAGTCTCCAATATCATCAGTAAGCACATGCAGAATCATAATTATGCCATGTACAAGTTCTTTGATAACATGTACAGTTTTCTTCTTAATTCTTTATCAAATGCATTGATCGTGGCATGTGTGCATTGATCCAGGTCCACCATCTGGCTGTGTGTGATAAGCACAGTGGCATCTTTGCATTTCCACTGTCATTCATTGCGCTACAATTTGGCTGCAGGGGAGTAGTGGCTGGGATTAGCCCTGTTCTGCTACTTACTTGCATTTTAAGTTGACACCTCTACAGCGGCTCAGACCACATTACAAACTGAAACACATACGCGCGACTTAGTGATGTGACACTCCTCAATAAGCTTACTCCACCAGCTACTCAACAATCTGTAATTGGATTTGTAGGAATAACAGCAAAAGATTTCCTAAGAATTGCCGGGGACAAGAAGGTGAAGTTTTCTCATTATTGGCAAAAGGCTGGGTATAGATCCCGGCCGATTGGTATTTTCCATTAAAAAAACAAGCTGCCAGCGGTTTGCAGGACATTTGAAAAAAAAATTTTAAAAAAATTATATATATATTAAAAAAATAGGATCTGCGTGGGGGAGGCGTTGAGTTTACACTTCTTCTTCCATTCTCTTCCCAGATTCCCACTGCCCTCCCAGGAAAATTAAGGGGANGATTCCCACTGCCCTCCCAGGAAAATTAAGGGGAAGGTGGTGATGGTGAGGGAAAAGTTTGGGAAGCTCGGCTTTGTCGGGCTGGGCAGGAGCACTCCTGGGGAGGGTATGTCCTTTTCCCTCACACAAGGGAGCATCGGGGAAGATGCTGCTTTCTTGCCTCATGCTTGCCAAAATTCATTGTTTCATAACACTGGGGTTTTTGTTTTGGTTTGGTTTTAAAAAAAAAATAAATTATAAAGTCAAGTTTACACAAGAGCAAATCTCTTAAGTGGAGCTGGACGAATGTTGACACCGACAATGAGTAAGCAGCTTCTTGAACTCCCAGCTGTGGGAAGGCATGGAAAACACTATCTTTCCAACCTATTGATCTCAGCTGGGACGTTCTGCCCTGTCTGGGTGATGGCACTATTTCGGGACAGGGTTCAGCCTGCACACCCCAGACCCTGGGGTGTTTTTTTTGTGGGTCAGGCCAAGAGCGTTGACAATCATGGTGACAGCCGTAACGAGCTCCTGCATCCCCGCCGCCTTAGGTGATTGTTGTCCTTAATTATACTTCCCAGATGAGGAGGGGAGAGCACCGACTTGCCTAAGCAGAGAAAATTCCGGGGAAAGAAGTTAGCAGAGGGCTTTTGTAGGCTGCTTTGGCTTTAGGGGTCGACTTTCTGGATGGTCTTTCTTGGGAGCCCCATGGTGGCTTGGTGTCTCGCTCGGCGTGGCTGCCCCTCTCGCATTGTTTGCTGGGAGGGCTCTTCGTTTCTCCTCCGCCCCCCCACTGGCGAAGGCGACCAGGCGAGCCAGAGAGAGGGGAGGAAAAAAAAAGAGAGAGGAAAAAAAAGAGTGTTTGGAATTAGACATTTCAGCCCTTAAAAACTTGGCCTGCAGCCAGGGCACAGTGTGAAAAGCAGCAGTGCTCGCCTCTGTCCTCCTTGCCCAGCCACCCCGGCTCCTCAAGGGTTAAAAATGGGTTAAATCTTATTTATCTGAATAGAACCACGGGGCTGGGTTCTTTTTTTTTTTTTTTAGAATGCTCCAGCACAAATACCTATGGTTTTGCTTTGACGTTAACAATCTATTTTTTTTTCTTATTTTTTTTTTTTTAAGGTTGGTTTCTTTACTTTTAAATACTTGAACTGCTAGACCTTTTACTTTTTTCTCGGAGAAAGATGTATTTGTACCAGATTAGAAAAGCTAAACTGTTTCTTTACATTGAATAATCAGCCTGTCATGACAAATCTATCTCCTTCTGCATGAGTAGGTGCCAGTTTGACTGGCTTCTTTTAGGCTCACACTGGGTTTTAAGCTGGATCCATGTGCATGACTGGCAGTGCATTTGTTGGGCCAGATCTAAGGAGCCAGAGAGCGTTCAGCTCCTTTTTGCCTACAAAAGAGCAGCCAGACAACCAGCAAGAGGCCTTGGATGTAGCACAAGGTGATACTTACTTAGTCAGCCATTCTTTTTTTTTGCCTTCAATTTTTTATTTATTTATTTATTTTTTAAACCTTCAGTAAACTAAGAGTTTCTTGCTGGCACAATGACACAAGGAATTAAATTCTCAGTGGATCTTTTTTCTTCACGCTATAAATACCAAAGTGAACTGTAGGTTTTCCAGAACAAGGTAGATTGTGTTATAAAAAGAAATTTAAAAATGGATGGCTAATGATTATTTTAAAAATACCTGCTAGTTTTAAGATGGTTTTCATTTTGTGGCGTGCGCCTCCTCTTTGTTGTGAGTTTAGAGGGGCTTTTTTTTCTTTATTTAGACAATGTTTGTGTTTGCTTCAGTTTTAGACTTTGGACCAATTCTCTTTTTGTTCCATCTTGTCTCATGAATCCATCAGTGCCATAGATCTGCTTCTTTATGACAAGTGGTTGGGTACTTTTGTACATGCAGGCCACACAAAGATTTTTGGGAGTGATGGAGCTGATGTAGACACTGGAAAATATCTAAGACATTTGTCTGTCTTTGCAGACTACTTTCTACAGGCCACAGAAACCCAAATCCACTGTTGTTTATGCCAAGTGTTCCCTATTTCTCTCGCTACCTGTGTGTTTTGAGCTCCTCTGAACCCGGTGGCAAAGACCAAACACAAACGTGGTCCCCAGGGTGATCAAAGATTTTAATCTGACCAGATGGGACAAACTTGAGAAAGATTTTGACTTTCCACTCTATTTTGCAACAAGAAAGGCTGATTTTTTTTTTTCTTAATTCTTTTTTTTTTTTTTTTGCCTCCCGTCCTTTTCTTTGTTTGGAAAGGCAGAGATCAGGCCATCCCTGGAGAAATGAGCAGGTGTGGCCATTTACAAGCACGTCTGGTTATATTAGAAACCAACACAAGAAAAGTTGGAAAGGGTTTGAACAGCTCTGCTAAACAGTTTTAATGTTTCATCCCAAATCCTATTTACTCCAACAAGAGCCGATCAAGGTCACACTAAAACCCAGGCTGCTCAAACCTTTAAAGCTCATGTAATTTTTATTTATTTATTTATTTAATTCCAACACCCACCCCCATCCCCCCCCAAAAAACCCCTCCCTTTATTCTGTGTTCTCCACTCACTGAATAGGTACATTTTGGTAATCCTTGCCTCTAGACAAGCACAGAAGTCTTTTTCTTTCTGAATGGCTAATAACAGAGCCGTCCTTCCTGTCTAATGATGAAAGAGGGGGGCAGTCAAGTTCTTTTTCTTAGATGTAGTCTGCACTCAGGGCAGACCCCGGACAATTTGGAAACCTCACAGCTATGGGAATTGCTCCCCATCCTAGCTAGGTGCAATTCTACTTTCATTTCCTTACTGGGGAAATTAATTTCCTTGTTGGATAAATCACTAATTTAGAAATTTTTGGGGGGGTTTATTTTGGTTTTTTTGGTTTGTTGGGGTTTTTTTACCCATCCCAGTATACAGATGCAGCAAAGAAATTTCTTTTTATATACCAACTAAATGCCTCTCACAGGATTATATATTTTTAACAGAGAGAGGATACAGCATTATCAGATCTCTGCTCTAAACTCAGTTGGGATCCTCACAAAATCCTGCCAAAGAATGACTGAAAATCCCAGGAAAAGCGGGGTTTCTAAATGAAAACACGAGAATTTGTAGTGATGTGAGGAGACAGGGGGTTGGGGTTTGGGTTTTCTTCCCCCCTGCAAGACTCAAAAGCTCTCTCAGCGCTGTAGTGAGTTGCTCTGTTCTCAGCTCCCGCTGCCACCGAGCTGGGTAATGATCTCGGCAACCGCCAAGTGTTTCACGTTCGAATTCACCTTCCCAAATTCACGAGACCCTGGAGGGGGGTGGTGGTGTTTTTTTGGCCAGGGTAACGTCAGTCACTGCCGTCTGCGGCGAGTACAAAAAGGACCCCCTAATGGCAGCCATTTTTGTTTGTTCCTTAAGATCCAAAGGCTGCTGAAAAAGAACAATTGGATAAAGTTGAGGATCGGAGAGGCTTGATTTTCTTCTTCCACTGAAATGAAACTCAAGACCTTTTTTGGTTGGGGTTTTGTTGTTTTGGTTTTTTTTTTTCTTTCCCCCTTTCCTTCTTCCCTTAAAAGCCAGAGTCTGCTAGGGGGCTGTAGCTGTGTCAAAGCCGTTGGGATGCCACTGCTGATCACTTTAATTACTAGGACTAAGGAGGATAAAATTAAAAGTAGCACCATTGAAGCAGTGGAAGAAAGCTTGCCGAGATGGCGGTGAACTGTGAAATATAAAAATTGCGTACCAGTACATTTTTATAGGAGGGGAAACAAGGAATTACATTACTTATTCTTGAAGAGTTTGTCCTTAAATGGGGAAGTTGGTTTTTTTTTTTTTCCCTCGCTGCGCATCCGCCTGGTGGATCTTTTAGACCATTACAAAGTAATTGGGGGAAAAAATAATGGAGCATACTTTAATGTATCCTTGGCATGTCAGGTTCATGGCAGAGGGGGAAAGTTTTTAACTCAGTTTTCAACTGTGCAGGCTAAAAAAAAAACAACCCTGGAGGTGCGTCTGCGTGGTACCTTCTTGGTGAAGGGCTTCTCTTTGTGCCTCTTTTTTTTTTTTCCAATATCATACCTCTCCCCAGCGCTTTCCTTTCCAGCGTCTAGGGTATTGAATTACCTTTTAATAATTATTCTGTACCCCAAAACTTAATCTCCTGACTTTTTCCACTCCCAGTTTTGTTCCTCCTTCCACTGGTGATTCCTCCGCCCAGCTCAGTTCAAATACCTGAATTGAATTTAAGCAAGAGTTGGGCTGTTTTTTTCTCTCTTATCTGCTGGTGGACGATTGGTTTGATCAGCACAAACACCAGCCACAATAATCTGTGTTTGCTCAGAGATCTCCAGGATGTTAATGACTATGCTAATAATTCAAGCTACAAGTTCTCTTCCAGGAGAAGAGGGTACGGGAGGAGTGGGAGAGAATCACCCTGGTTTGTCACCAATACGTAAACTTATTTTAAACTATTTACAGTAGATACAATTGTTTAACTCCAAGTCAACCAATTTAATTTGAGATTCCAGGTGGGATTCTTCGTTTAAATTTCGCACATTCCTTCTTGAAAATCGTTTAAATACGATCCCCCGGGTCCTCCTATCCCAGGATTTACAAACACTATAGACTTGAGTGGTTTTATGTCATCGAAAATTTATCGTTGTTACCAAAGACTGTGGATCGAAAGAAACTGGTTTCTAGACCACTTTGGCTGGCTAGAAATGAAATTAAATGGATAGCGGATGGGAGGATGAGGGAAAGGGAGGTGAAGGGGGGGGTGGTGCAAGCTTTCCAGTTGCCTTTGGAATGTGTACTTTACCAAATAAGTTTTTGATGGAAGTGTTACTGCGGGAAGTTGGAGATGGGGAGGAGGGGGGAGAAAGCCATCCTTCTGCCTTTGCATGGCCCTGTCTTTTTCCAGGGGGAAGGACATTACGAGCAAAGTAAATCCTGGCAAATCTGATAGGGAATCAGGGCTCTGTCACTCAGAGGCGAGAGATATTGTGCTGTGTCCATATTACTTTGTTTACTGTAGGGTTTTATGAGTTGTAACCTGCCCATGGAAGCTGTTAATGAGGCTAAATCTTGGCTGCCAGAGGATTGAATTACAGCACACCTCTGGGCTAATGCTTCTCAACAGCAGGTCCCATTAGGGCCGCATTCGGATTCAGTAATTTGCATTTTTTCCCCTATTGTGCCGGGAACAATGCTGAGTAAATAGCTACAAACAAACAATTTACATGGAAATGGGCGAAATGTAACCTAATTAGTATTTTGCATTCGTTTTATTAATGATTGCTAAAACTAAATAGCACTCAGCGGCAGCTCCCAGCAGCAGCTCCCAGCAGCAGCTCCCAGCAGCACATGCAGGTGTGTGGGATGCTCAGGTTCTGGGCTGGTGGGAAGAGGCCTCCCAGTATCTGCAGGGGCTACAAGAAAGCAGAGGAGGGGCTGTTTGCCAGGCCATGGAACAACAGGACAAGGGGCAGTGGTTTTAAACTGGAGCAGGGCAGGGTTAGATGACACATCAGGAAGAAGTTCTTCCCCATGAAGGTGGTAAAACACTGGTCCAGGTTGCCCAGAGAGGTGGAGACCCCATCCTTGGAGACATTCAATGCCAGGCTTGATAAGGCTCTGAGCAACCTGATCTAGTGCAAGGTGTCCCTGTTCATTGCAGGGGGGTTGAATTAGATGGCCTTAGAAGGTCACTTTAAACTCTATGGTCCTGAGAGATGACAGCCCTCCAAAATTAGGCACGTTGTTATATTCCACTAATAGTTCAGATCAACTACCTGTGCTTGGGCTTTATTCTGGTCATTAATTATTGAACTCTTAAGTTCAATAATTTGAACTTAACAGGCAGATTTGACTTGCAGCCAAACGATTTGTTGCACTTAATATCGAGGGGAAGGGTAAAACAGTCCTGACTTTGAAAAAAACAAATAATTTTTAGGGGGAACACTGTCCTAACCTCCAAAAAAATTTCCATGTTTAAGGTGAAAACTGTAATTGTTTCCTTTCAGATTCAGTGGACTCTTGTAGCTGTGTTTTATTATTTCTGTTGTGTTTTTTTTTTAATGTGGTGTGTTAATCTTCCCCAAAATTTCCTGTGGTAGAACTGTGCTCATTTGTGTAATTGAAATACTATTGTGCTTCTGAGGTAGTTATGAGCTGTAGTGGGGCAACACTATCTGGAATGGTTCCAATATGATCTCTTTAATTACTGACCCGAGCTCCATGAGTGGGATGTTTTCAAGTAATGCAAAGTGTTTTCTGCTCTGGCGTCTCTTGTTCTTTCATTAATTTTTCATTTGTTCCATTTTTTTTTTTTTTTAAAGAAGATGTATCACATGAAGTGGAAGCATTGGGTTCCTTTTTGTACCTTGAGTTTTGATGTCACTTCACACTTTGAGGTCGGTTTGGTGATCAAAGTAACCCAGAGCATCATCTGGCTTCTCACTTCAATTCTATGAGAGAATGTTACTAAAAAAACCCCAATTCAACTGAATAAAAACATTTTTATAGTCGTGGTAAAACTTTTTGTACCTACTATGTTGAGGCAAAAGCATCTGAGAATTTTCATCGGGGTATTTTTATGGAATTTATTGCAAATAATTAGGTCTTTAATCCATTAATAGTTCGAGTGCTGTAAAAAAAAAAAAAAATCTGCTGCGTGGATGTCTTTAAAAATTGTGGCGTGACACCCAACTGATATCAAGCATCCTATTTATAATGTGGGCCAAGCACCGTGCTGTAAACCAGTTCCTATCGTGATGATCAGATTGAGAATGAAATTGCATTTCTGTCAATTACTGACTTGGCAACTGTTCAATATATCTTAGCAGCAAGATGAAGAGCGGCGTCGGCAGCTGAGAGAGAGAGCTCGTCAGCTAATAGCAGAAGCTCGATCTGGAGTGAAGATGTCAGAACTTCCCAGCTACAGCGAAATGGCTGCAGAAAAGTTGAAAGAAAGGTCAAAGGCATCTGGAGGTGAGCTGAGGAACCTTCTCCTCTCTTATTCCTGTGGTGTCCTAGGAGGCAGAGACCTCTTTTTTGGGTATCGCTTTTATTCACCCTTCAAAATGTTGTTGTTCATCAGGTGTATCCGTTGAAAGATCTATTTCCTCAATCAACCTGAACCCTTAGATCTCTTTCCTGAATCAGCCTTGTGTCACTTAATTTCCAGCACTTAAGAGAAAAGCTTATCTGTGATTGAAGGTGTTCTATGGACAAGTAGCTCTTGTTTGCCCTGTCATTTACAAACTAGTCATAGCCCAGTTTGCCTAGATTTTTTTAGATTGTTGGTTAAAATCTCTTTTATAAAGGACCATGGATATAGTGTTGGGTAAAACACCGTTCTAAAGACTCAAGAAACTTTATGTTAAATGTGTTCTGTTTGGGAAGAGAATTTTAAATGCTGCCAGTTGCAAGCTTTTGATTTTAAATGCCCATCTTTTGATATGGGTGACAGAACACTGGACATGATGCCCAGAGAGGTTGTGGAGTCTCCTCTGGAGACATTCAAAACCCACCTGGACATGTTCCTGTGTGACCTGGTCTAGGTGTTCCTGCTCCAGCAGGGGGATTGGACTAGGTGATCTCTTAAGGTCCCTTCCAATCCTTAATAGTCTGATTCTGTGACATACCACTTGCCTTTACAGGTACTGAATTGCAATACTGCTATAATGTTCTTAAACTGACTTTGAAATATCATCAAAATGCATATACCTGCCAGTGCTATGAGCTGGAATAATGTCATGTCATTCAAACCCAAATGGGTGCTGAGCATAATTTTCAGTCCAGGCTTCATCCTCTTTTAGTGTTGTCTATATATTCTAAGAGTAAAAGGTGTTTCTCATCCTGACACATAATTGTAAGCCAAAGTGTCAGGAACATCCAGCTTTATATTCATAATGCACATAGATTCTGCAAAACCATTTATTTCTTCTCTACTACATGTATTTTGTGTGTTTAAATATAGTCTCATTGCACCCAAAATCCAACACTTTAACGCCAAACAAGAAAGCAATTAGTTGTGCATAGAATCAAAGAATTATGGAGTGTGTTTGGTTGGAAGGGCACTTTACAGGCCATCCAGTCCAATTCCCCGGCAGTGAGCAGGAACATCCTGCACTAGATCAGGTTGCTCAGAACCTAGCCTTGAATTTAGCCAGGGATGAGACCTCCACTGCCTCTGTGGTGGGGTTTCTTATCATGATGGTCGGATTGAGAATGAGCATGGGCCAGTGTTTCTCCACTCTCATGATGAGCAGCTTCTTCCTAATGTCTAATCTAAACTGCTCTAGTTCAAAAACTTTGCCCCTCATCCCCCTCATCATTGCTCCATGTCCTTGCAAACAGCCTCTCCCAGCTTTCCTGTAGCCCCTTCTGGTACTGGGTGGCCACTCTAAGGTCTCCCCACAGCTTTCTCTCAACTCACTTTTGGGTCTGGTTTTCCTCTCGGTTTTTGGTCCATTTTCCTCTCGGTTTTCCAGCAAACCAAGCTTGCCAGCACAACTATCTTTCATGTAGTCACATTATGTCCTCGATGGGGAGGGACCAAGACAGGCTGAACAAAACAGCCACAACTTGTGCCAGGGAAAAATTTACCCTGACAGTGCTATCAAGCATTGGGAACAGGCTGCCCAGGGAGATCACTGAGGCACTGAGACAGGCAGAGATAGAGTTTAGGGATATGGTTTAGGGATGGTTCTTGTCAGAGTTGGGCTGATGGTTGAACTCCATGATCTGAGAAGTCCCTTCCAATCAAGGTGATGTTATGATCTGATCTTAAGGAGACCATGGTGTTCTTCATCTCTCTTCAAAACTTATGATTCTTCATCCTACATTACTTAATTACTTCTTCCTGTTATATTGTGCCTCTACACAGCTGTTCAGGCCATCTCTCCCCTCCAGGTAAGGATGGTTTCCTGGGAATATCTCGAGTAATAGTGATTTTCTCTATAGATTGCATATGCACTCAGAGATTTTCAGTTATTAGCAAGAGCAGACAGTATCATCACTGATCACTACTTGTTTATAAAGTTTATCAGCACTCTAACTGGTGGGTTCTTCCCAGTATATCCGTATCACTTCTTTCTCCTGCCTGTGCTTTGGGTTTATCTATCTCCTTGGTTTGTATTTCCTACCTTGATTTTCTGTGTTCATGCAGTATTTCAACCAGGCAATTTCAGCTTCTCTTGAACTTCCAGTTTTCGTTTTCTGATTTCTTTTATACCTTTTTTGCTCTTTTCATACCACAGTGCTTTTTCTAGTACTTTCTTCTGCTTAGCCTTTTTCCAAAAGCTTTCCTTATGGCACATCTTACACATGCTTATTTTAGGTGCCACACTAGACCTCCGCTCAAGAAATCTATTCTTCTAAAGTGGAGTAGTTCTGCTAAATAGCACCAAAACCCTATAAGCCAAATAAATTAGAATTATTTCTACATTTAGTTCTTTTTCCATCAAAAATTCAGATTTAATAGACAGTCTTCTTACTACAATTTGGATTCTGAGTATTATGATTGTATTCTAAATATTACAGTTTGGATTCTGAATATGGCTTCTGACTGCGCTCACACATAGTAGGGTTTTTTCTGTGTATAGTCCTGTATTCCCAATAGAATACCCAAGATGAGCTTATAGTAATATTTTATTTCTTCTGGGCTTTCTTGTCCATTATGCTTCATTAATCTCTTCTTCTACATTTTCATTTAAAAAAGAGAATGTACCACATCATTTCGTCCTCTCTCAATTCCTTATTCCAAAAAAAAAAGTGATATCTCAGCTTTAGGATTTTGGAGTATTTAAAGACCAGCTTCTTGCCTGCTATTGTGGGTAAAAATATGATCTCTCATTGTTTCCATGTGCTCATTAAGAGGTTCATGCTTTGGCAGTGGTGCTGCATTCTCTGTTAAAAGGCTTTATTTAATCATGGTCTGAAAAACTCAGAATGCCTATGGCGGGTTAAAACTTTCCTGGATAAAGCAGCATCCTTTGCTAGGAAATCCAGTCTTTTTCAGAGGTTATTTGGCATGTGAGACAGCAAATACTTCTTCCTGCCAACCGCCAGAGGGTTTGGGATGGCAGCTTCACATTTATTAGATGTCCTACTAGCTGGGGGCTGATAAGCGAATGCCTAGAGATATAGGTCCAGGGACAGCATTGAGATAGGAATCCAAATATCCTCCCTTTTCCCAGCAGCAACGGGACAAAGGAATTGACATCTTATCTAGGGATTGTCCCCCATGCAGTGGGACACCCGTCTGCTCTTCTGGGATTTCAGCAGCATGTTTTCTTTCCTCTCTGGCACATCTCCATCCTTTCTTTGAGACAGCGGCTTTGTGAGGATGTGACTGGGATCTGGAGGTGGGGAGCAGGCAGCAGAGGGAGGGGCAATGGAGAAGACATAGGGTAAGACAAGCAGAGGGGGAAGAGGCTTTGCTGAAAAAGAGTGACAAAAATAAGCAAAACTGGGAGGAGTGAAAAGAATGAAGACAGGAACGACACAGAAAAAGATGTTAGAGGATCAGAGCAAGGAAAAATCACAGGAGAAGCAGCAACCAAATACACTGTAAAACAAAAAAAAAAGCATTCAAAAATTTTGGAATAACAAAAAGCTTTTAAAAATTTTGGAATAAAAAAGCTGGGAATATGTGCTGCAGTTAAAGAACTTGCCCAAGAGAGCCAGCTGGCATGGCTTAAAGTTTGCAGGGTATGCTCCAGGTTTTACTTCCCAGGCGATGATTCAGAGGAAACATACAAGGTAGCTGAGGCTTGCTCATTCTGCAGGAGTCTCCAGCTCATAAAACAGTGTTAAGTCCTTGACTGAGTATTTTGAGCAGTCCATATTTGTGTCTGTTGGCTGTTACTGCTGTGCTTTCTTGTCACAGCACCTGTTTCTCGAACCAGTATTTCAACTCAGCATTTCTTCCATTCCCTGCCTTTGCTTCCTTTGTCACTCTCTGGATGCTCCTGTCACATCCTGTGCCCACAAAGCTATGGATTTTGCACCTGGAAATACAAATCTACAGTAAATATTGAAAGAGGTGGTACAGCTTCTCCAACTGATGTGATAGAATCATGGAAGCATGGAATCATGGAATGTGTTAAGTTAGAAGGGACTGTAAAAGGCCGTGTAGCCCAACCCCCTGCAGTGAGCAGGGACATCCTGCACTAGATGAGGTTGCTCAGAGCCTCATCAAGCCTGGTCTTGAATGTCACCAGGCATTGATGGGGCCTCCACCACCTCTCTGGGCACCCCAGGTGAATGTCTCACCACCTTCTAAACCTGCCCTGCTCTTGTTTAAAACCATTGCTTATTCAGCCCTCTTCAACACTTGTATCTTTCCATGAAAATTCTTTCTTTTTAATTTTGTCTTGAAATTGGTGCCATTTGCTGCTACTCCTTCTTTGGGGACAGGCTTAAAGTGAAAAGTATCAGTTTAAGTACAAATTATGCTTGAGCTTAAACTGAATCATGAGACGTATGCGCTATAATATCTCAGGATCTTTTCCACTGATATTCTGGCATATCCATTTGATTCCAAAAGTATCTTATTTCACTCCTTCCAGCCCAGGCTGCTGTTCCAGGCTGTGTATATCATGGTCAGTGCTCTTTATTTGTTGACTTAGTATTTTGTTTTTAATTTTGTTCATTTCTCCATGACGTGATAAAGCTCTGCTGCTTCTCTGGGATCCCCATTCCCATAGCTTTCAAGGAAGCAGTTCTTTAGTGTTTCTCTAAATACATGCCCTGCTTCTAGACCAAGTGCTTTCAAGTTTTTCACTCTGGTAATTTGTTCTTTTCATAAGAGGTATCTGTTATCTCTTTGTCATGTTGTTCCTTTTATCATTTATAATTGCAAAATCTTGTTATAACGTGCTCCCTAAACACATTTCCCTTTTTAATACACTGGAAAAATGTTGGACTAGAAAAAAACCCCAAAACCCTAAAGTAGTTTAAAACAAGTAATCTAGAGATCTTGAATGATACGTGAAATTTTCTGAAATTGCTTCTAATTAATGCTTTTTATTGAATTTTTTTTTAAATAAAGTGTAAATGTCCTAGTAATCATATTCAGCAGAAGCCTTCTAACTTTAAATTAAATGCTGGGTCAAGTGTTTATCTGACACCAGGATCTGGTGTCTTCGACATTCCCATCTCTTTTGTTACCTAAAATGATGGTGTCTCTGATCCCATCTGGCTATATTAAATTAAAGAAAATCAAATAATCTAATCTAAGCATTCCCTTAGTATGCAGCAATCTTAAACCCTGCCATCTTATTTAGATTGTTTTGACACATCCAGCATCCTGCTGCTAGTGGTGAGCCGACCTTGCCACCCTTTCTTTGGGTGCTTTGGAAAATCATTGGCTGCCTCAAGGCTCAAGGTGGCTTTGCTTTCCTCCTGCCATGGCAGTGTCCTCCCTTCTTTCTTTATCACCTCTTCAAAATGTTCATGGCCCTTTGCCACTGTCAGCCCAGTCATGCCTTTAGCATGCCACCTTGAGTCCCAGGGTATGCTTGATGGTACCATGTCCCGAGTAACACTGGATTTCTCTGACATCATCAGGAATTATTTAAAATCATGTGAGCAGTCTACCTCCTTGCGAGATGCTTTGAAGAAAATTCAGAGCTTCAGAATCATAGAATCATAGAATAGTTTGGGTTGGAATCATCGAGTTCCAACCCCCCTGCCATAGGCAGGGACACCTCCCAATAGATCAGGCTGCTCAGTGCCTTGTTCAGCCTGGCCTTAAACACCTCCAGAGAGGGGGCATCCACAACCTCCCTGGCCAACCTGTTCCGGTGTTTCACTACCCTCACTGTAAAGAATTTCTTTCTTATGTCTAGCCTGAACCTACCCCCTTCCAATTTACATCCATTATTTCTAGTCCTCCGATCACATATCTCATTAAAAAGTCCTACCCCTGCCTTTCTGTAGGCCCCCTTCAGGTATTGATGAGTCACTATGAGGTCCCCCCTGACCCTTTTCTGCCATGTCGTTTGTAACCCCAACTCCTTCAGCCTGTCTTCAAAGGCAGTTGCTCCAGCCCTTTGATCATCAAAATGTAATGATGTTGATGCTTTACCAGTCTGTTTTCTCTTCAGTCTCCTTCTTACCCCATACTCCTCTCTCCTACTTTGTTCACCTACTTCTTTGCTACCTGAAACAACTAGAGTCCAGATCACAAAACAGTCTGTGAGAATGTCAGGGAAAGTCCAGAGTTTTGCTGCCCACATGAAGGTCACAGATCCTGGCTGACCTAGGGAGAGATGTTCTTCTTCATCCATCTGACTTAAGGCAGGGCAGTTTGGAAGAAAACTGACTCTTGCAGGGATTAGTGAGGATGAGTGGAGAGGATTCCTTGGGAAGTCATAATGGTCAGCTGAAACAGAGGGGTCCTATTTCACAGACTCTGCTCCAACGCACATGCAACAGGTCATAGAATCACAGAATAGTTTGGGTTGGAAGGTCTGAATGATCACCCAGTTCCACCCCCCTGTCCTGGGGAGGGACACCTCCCACCAGACCAGGTTGCTCAAAGCCCCATCCAGCCTGGCCTTGAACTCCTTCAGGGACGGGGCAGCCACAGCTTCTCTGGGAAACCTGTTGACAAGGTCACTAAAATGGAAACTTCTTTACTCCTGTCTCTGCAAGAGCTGTACCCTGAACTGTCAGAGATCTGCAAAATCATTGATTAATTACAGAGGAACTGAGGGAGCACATGGTTGGAAAAGAGCAGCAAACATTTAAAAAAGTCAACAAACTCCTAAAATGAGAATTATAGGGACTGTGGAGATAAAGAAGTAAAAAAGAGGAACAACAAGCTTGACTGCGGCTTCAGTGGGGACCTGAAGTGCAAATGTGAAGTCTTGGTATGAGGTTTAAGGCACCTCCTCCAAACTTCCCCAGACTTCTGGTGTTCAGGATTTGTGGTATCTCAGTACTATGTTTAGGATCTTTGAGGCTATGAGCAGCCTGATCTAGTGCAAGATGTCCCTGCTCATGGCAGGGGTGATTGGACTAAATGGCCTTTGAAGGTCCCTTCCAACTCAATGCATTCTGTGATTCTATGAATATACTAATATCCTGTGATTATTATTAGGGCTGTTTCCTACTGTGAAGTGTTTTGAACTTCCTTTAGTTACTGTATGTATCATCTTTCTCCAAACACACTCCAGCCTCCTCTTTTTTTTGTCATTTTTACACACATAGGACAAAAATGTTGATGTGAGTCTGAACAAGTGCAGGCAGCATTTGATATGAGACTTAAAAGTGAGAAAATACAATGCTTTGAAAGTGCTCATCTAGATCTTTCGTTATATATTTGTATTGAAAACATGAGTCAGGATTTTTTTCTGGGATCTGCTTCAGAGTTCAGTCCTTGTCACTGCATCTTCCTCAGGTTACTTACTCTTTCTGTGACATAATTCGCCTACATCATCATCATAACAGTAATTACAGTAATTGCCTACTTCATAAAACATTATGGGGCTCATTTACAGGTGATACTCATAAGCTGTTCTGAGAAACTCCTCAGAGAGATCCCATAAAAGGCAGAAAGCATAATTACAATTACTATTTTATTTTAAATGCATGTAGCTTATAAACAAAGCTGATTCAGAGCAGAGTGATGGGGCAGCAAGCTGGGAGTGTGCTCTTGCTACACTTGAATTCCATGCTTGTGAAGTATGAAGGTGGTAGTTTTCACCTTTATATGGGAATCAGTAGGAGATGCTAACTCCTAAGTAAGATCTGATGATGATAGTGACACTGGCCCAGGTTGCCCAGGGAGGTGGTCGAGACCCCATGCCTGGAGGCATTCAAAGGCCAGGCTTGCTGAGGTTCTGAGCAACCTGATCTAGTGAAAGATGTCTCTGCTCACTGCAGGTGAGTTGGATGGGATGGCCTTTGAAGGTCCCTTCCAACTCAACACATTCTATAATTCTTAGATATTGCACAAAGTGAGGAGCAACAAGTCTCATTTAGCTGGGAATACAATACCTGGAGCTGCTCTTTCTCACTGGAGACCACAGCTCTTGGGTCCTGCTGCTGACTATCAGAGCTCTGCAAAAGTATTGATTAATTACAGAGGAATTGAGAGAGCACGTGGATGGAAAAGTGCAGCAAACATTAAAAAAAGTCAACAAACTCCTAAAATGAGAATTATAGGGACTGTGGAGATAAAGAAGTAAAAAAGAGGAACAACAAGCTTGACCTTGGTGCTGCTGACTAGACCCTTCCAAACCTGCCATATTCAGCACCTGCTCTACCTTAACAATTAGGAATTTAGGGGAAAGTGTTTTGAATCAAGTTATAAGGAAAATGTGTGTGCTTCTCAGAGTTAACCAGAGTTCCAAGCCAAAGAGCAGCCACTGCTCAGGCTCTACCTTTATTATCAGTCTTTCTGACAGAGCCCCAATGTATCTATTGAATTGCATCAGTTTACAGATAAATCCATGAGTGGACAGAGGGGGATCTCATTCCAGACTTACTTAATGATGTGCATTTTTATCATAACTCAGCTTGTTCTCTAAAGCATTCGGGGTTTTTTTTTTATTGTGGTATGGTGCATGTCCTTAAGAAAATACTAACCTTAATGCTGTGTATTCCTACAGATGAGGATGATGATAATATTGAGATAGATACTAACGAGGAGATTCCTGAATGCTCTGTTACTGGAGGTGGAGATGAGCTTACTAACCTAGAAAATGACCTTGATTCAACGGGTAATTTAAATAATGGCTATTTTGTGTATTTTGCATGACTAATGCTCTGTCATCGTACAAGTACTGATGTGCTGCTTCTCTCTGTCATAGCTTCATTTCTTTGTGCCTTTTCAGGTCCTTTAAACCCCAATGCTTGTTCTTTTTTGATGTTTTGCATTCACATTTACTCAAAAATTTTAAAAAATCATTATTTCTAACAAAGGCAGATTTAAATGTCTCTTGCTGTTTTCTGGGAAAAAGGGACCCCAGGTCATATCTCTAAAGCAGAGCCACCTCACATCACTCTGCCTGGTGGACTGTCTTCCAGAGGAGTAGACAGTCACTAACTACTGCTCTCTGCACGGATACTTGGTCTGTGGGCTCATTGTAGAGGAGTAAATATGTCTCTCTCTTTCCACACAGGCTTGATAATCCCCCTGGTTCCTTCCTGGGGTGCAGTTCTTGGGTTTAGACCTTGGCACTGCAGCAAGTGTAAATTTTAAAAGAATGAGTTTACTTATTTTATCAAGTTCAAGTAATAGATTTTTTGGTAACCCATTTTAAAAGCATTCAGGTTCTTATAGAAATGCCTGCACAGTCTTACTATGTACTGGTCAAACAATAGTAAATCATGGTAAATTGTATTTCCCCTTTCCAAAACTGCAAATGAGGTTCCTCCATAGAAGGTAAAGGATCTGAAAAAAGGGATGCTTAATTAAAAAGTCTCTTGATATTCAAAGATGTTCAGAGGACTCACAGCATTATGGATATAAATTGGAGGGGGATAGATTTAGACTAGACATAAGAAAGAAATTCTTTACACCTGAGGGGGTCCTACAGAAAGGCAGGGGAAGGAATTTTTAACATAATATCGGATGGGAGCACTAGAAACTATAGGCATAACATCCCGGGGGATAGATTTAGACTAGACATAAGAAAGAAATTCTTTACAGTGAGGGTGGTGAAATACTGGAAC
Organism: Turnix velox; assembly: GCA_013400935.1. Classification (NCBI taxonomy): domain Eukaryota; kingdom Metazoa; phylum Chordata; class Aves; order Charadriiformes; family Turnicidae; genus Turnix; species Turnix velox. Next base: position 20,618 of record VZTY01015110.1, read on the forward strand.
AGGTCGCCCCGAGAGGTTGTGGATGCCCCCTCTCTGGAGGTGTTCAAGACTAGGCTGGACAAGGCACTGATCTAGTGGGAGGTGTCCCTGCCTTTGGCAGGGGGGCTGGAACTCGATGATCTTTGAGGTCCCTTCCAACCCAAACTATTCTATGATTCTATGATTCACTCACTGGAGCCTGCCCAAGCCAGATGGACCCAAGTTTGTAGTCCATAATACAATAAATCAAAAGCAGATGGATTTAGACCAAATAGAAGGGAGAAATCCTTTGTTGTGAGGGAGGTGATGTGCTGGCTTGGGTTGTCCAGAGAGGTGGGAGATGTCCCATCCCTAAAGGCATTTAAGGCCAGGTTGGACAGAATTTTAAGCAACTAGTGGGAGGTGTCCCTACCAGGGGCAGGAAGATTGACCTTTAAAAGTCCCTTACAACTCAAACCATTCCACGATTCTATAATTCGACTTTGTTTAGTGTTTTCTCTTAGTAAATTATAAACTAACAACTTTCTAGTCTTTTTTGAATACAAATTATTTGCACAGTCTCTTCCTTTTTTTTTTTTTTTCTCATTTGAGGATTTTCAAACATACAAGAAAATGCATTTAGTGTTTCCAGCATTTGAATTAAGCTGATTTTACAGCAGAATTCAGTCAAATAATTTTCCAATAAGCACCAGTTCATTTTAGGAGAAATAGAAAATTGGTAAATGAATTTTCCTAACATGGAGCCCCAGTGACTTAGCAACATTTGCTTTTGTGTGTCTTGTTTCTTGAAAGGTACCTTCTCAGGAATACAAACCCACTTCCAATGCCACATCTCCTCCACAGGGAGAAATTCTGGAAAGAAATTAGGGCATAATTTTGCAGTTCCCTCTGTGTAGCAGCCTGAGGGACAAATGAGTCAGGGAGGAAATGGGCAGTAATACAGAAAGGAGTCTAATGCTGTGATAGAAATCAGTGGTGGGATTCTGCCAATTCATAGCAAGTTCTAATGAAGGCTGAATCTCCTGGGAGCACCAAAATGCATAACTGTGAGTGGTGTTTCACATTTAGCATCAGTATGAGCATCTCAATCAATTTCATATATTCATAGAATGTGTTGAGTTGAAAGAGACCAACCCCCTGCCATCAGCAGGAACATCCTGCACTAGATCAGGTTGCTCAGAACCTCATCAAGACTGGCCTTGAGTGTCTCCAGAGATGAATTCTCCACCACCTCTCTGAGCAACCTGGGTCAGTGTCTCACCAACTTCGTGGTGCAGAACTTCTTCCCAGTGTCTAGTCTAAACCTGCTCTGGTTTAAAACCATTTCCCCTTGTCCTGTTACTCCATGGCTTGCAATCAATCCCAATCCCTCCCCAGTTTTCTTGTAGGACCCTTCAGGTCCTGATAGGCCGTGTTTTGTCCCCTGATGAATCTTAGTCCCTCCCATCTCTCTCAAGAAGAGAAAACTGTTTTAAAGTTTTTTTTACTGCCAGTTGTTGGTTTTAAATGTTGCATCTGTCTGTGTGTGTGTCAGTCCTGCTGCCATGTATGCAGCTCTGTGTGTGATAAAATGTGAACCTCTTATATCATAGCTATTATGTGATGTTTATGTATAAAGCTGGGAGAATGTGCATGTACATACATGTGAGCCTCAATTAAGAGCACCCAGACAGGGTGTGCCAGAGGAAAGTGAAAACATCCCTTGCCATAACCCAACCCAGCCCCTTGCTGCTGGAGGCAGCCATCCTTTGGTTGCCATTGTGCCAAAAATAGTGTGGCTAATGTGGATTCCCCAGTCATTGGAAGGATTGGTGTGACAAAAAACAATTGTGGCTCTGCTTCCTATAGCAGCTAGAAGTAAAAATAAATCAGGTTGTGCCTGTAGAAAAAACAATATGACCCCTATTTACTCTTGTTTTAACCCAAGGCCCAGATGTACATGCACAATATCCTCAGGTGATGCTGCTTTTACTGCCTTCCAGGGATGGTTTCTCACATGGTGCTTCTAGGGTATGTCTGTGGTCTCCTGCACCAGATTTACTTTGCCTTCCTGGCAAAGTGGTTTGTTAACACCTTTCACATCATTATTTATGTATGTGTGTAGGTCTCTCTCTCTCTGTGTAGGTCTCTCTCTGTGTGTAGGTGTATTACAGGTTCATATAGTCAACACTCAGTTAAAAAAATGAGCAGTATTGGAGATAAAATTCTTGACTCTTCTCTCTTTGGGCTCTGGTCCAAGTTGCAGAAGTCAATGAAAAACATTGGGGGCCTTGGCCAACTTTGAATCTGACCCCTCGACACAATTATGAGGCAGCTCAAAGAGAGATGTTACAGCTTTCACAGCTTCAGCATGTTCTATAAATCCTAGCAAAATGTTACTAGAAAGCTGTCTTTTGATTCTGAAATCTTCACATGGAGAAGCTGTGCCAAGGAGCCTTAGGATGAATGAGTAGTTCACAAACTCGAAGAGTTATCAGTGCTTAGAAAAACGTGATAAATTGTTACATGTCACCTTAAAATAAATGGCTTTTTAAGTGTGGTTTTATGCCAAAGCTTAAGCATGTACAGGCTGGGAGTAACTTCATGTAAACATTGTGTGCTTTTGGTGGGTTTTCATCTGCTGTCCTCAAGCACACTTACTTGTTCAGCTGAGTGCTAATTGTATTTTTCAGGAGAACTTAGGCATTGTCTACCTCCTTTCCACAAATCTGTACGAATCCCAATTGCAAAAAAATTTAAGACCAAAAAAAAAAAAACCACTTCCTTCTAGTTTTTCCACTTTTGAAGCTGGAAGTGATAGCAAAGTGAGTGAAATCTACCTTTTAAATCGCTACATTGTGGGAGCGACTCTGCATTTAAATGCCTCTCACTCTGTTTTGTGTGGTATTTGCATATTTAGCAGAACAAAGCAGTAACTTGGTGGATTTGAAGCTGAAGAAGCTCCTGGAAGCTCAGCCACAGGTGGCAAATTCACTCTCCGGCGCTGCTCAGAAAACTGTAACCGATAGCTCAGAGCAAGACCTTAAGGTAAGTTTTGATTAATGCTTTTGTCTCACTACCCAGCGCCTTTCCATTTCCAGTTTGTACTTGGTGAGGAGGAAAATGATTTCTTATCAAATCCTTCCCAGTGAGAAAGGGCAGAAAATCTTCATTGCCATACACTGGGTTATTCCTGTTTATTAATTGGAACATACTCCTTTTTTTTTTCTTTTTTCTTTTTTTTTTGAAATCTTGATCCTTGTCACCAAAATGATGGTAAGAGATACAGTTTTCCAGTTCTTGTTGCTCAGGTTGTCTTGTAAATCAGAAATACCCACCAGGGCTCCATCCTGCAAGACTCCTTCTGACTTTAACAGGGGCAGGATGGGACCAGAAGTGATTTACTTCCCTTCCTCTGTTTTTTTCTGCATTAAAACCAAGCCATGGCCCACTTTAAGGACATACGTAACTACTTGGATGCTAGACGCAAGCACTTCTGAGAAAAATAGATGCAAGCATGTCATAGTTTTGCCTGTTCTTAGCATTCCCTGCTTCTGCATAAAGCACCCACCAATCCATTTCCCACTTCATTTTGTTAATTAGACCCCTTGTGTTCTTAAGTATTCTATGGTTGGTTGTATTGGGGTTTTAAAAAAAAAAAAAAATAGTCCCTGTATGTCATTAATATCCCTGTGGCTCTGGGGCACTTCCAGTTGGGTATAACTTTTCACCCACCTGCAGTCTGGGGGGAAAGCACTGCTGACTGAAAGGATTTCCTTCCCCAGATACAGAGATGCTTTGAAGTCCCAAAACAATGACTTTCATTGCTTTTCCCTTACACTGTCGGTTCCTATAAATTGGTGATGAAAGTGTGTGGCAGCAGCAAGAGGACTTTCGGTCTCTATCTTTGAACAAAAGGAAGCCTGGATCAAGTCTGATTTTTTGCGTTCAATTTAGCTTTCTGCAGTGGATTTAATGCAAAATGAAGCCAGCCCAAGAATAATACAATGGATTGAAAAGGCTAACTGAATTAGTGGGCTTAGAGGAATACATTTGTAAAGTGGCAGAAGTCCCCAGTCATAAAAAGGTTTCTTAAAATGGGATTTGCTGGCTAATCACGCTGATATTTTAGCATGTTGCCAGGCCTCAAAAAATTAGTCATGTTTGTTTGTTTTTGTAAAGACTCTGGTTTATGCTGTCAGATGGTTATTGTGCTATTACCAGGAAACCACCTTTTATTGAACCAGAATCATAACCACCCCCATTAGGGAGCCTGAAAAGTCATCCAGAGTATAGGAGCAATACTTTTTAAAGCTTAATTTGATAAATGGCACTAGGGCTGCCTCTCAGGGCAATTCAGCATCACCCAACCTGCTGAAAATGCTGTTTTCTCTTTATGAAAAGCCTCCACAAAGGAGCTGCTTGTTGGTTGGTTGTTTTTGGTGTTGGGTTGTGTTTTTTTTCTTTTAAGGTGCTCCCACAAAAGGTGCGACTTAACAGTTTTATCTCCATCTTTTCTAAGGAAGAGTTGGGGAAGGCGGCATTAGAAGGAATATATAGATGGTGTCCATCTGTTCTGGAGCTGCCTGAATTGGAGGTGGATTTGTTTTTTAATAAAACGGCAGTTTACACGTCTCTAAATGAGGCATTCTGTGTTTGTGGAAAAGGATAAACTGTTACCTTCCCTTGAGGATTGTGTATCCCCGGCCTCCTTGAGGCTAGAGAATAGGCCATTGGAGAACTCCCTCATTACCGATTGTCTCAATGCAGAGGAAGGGCAAAGTCTTGGTAGCTTTTGATAACCAGTTTCAGCATTCAGCAGGCTTAGCTATTAGTCATGCATCTTAGCCTTTCCCTATTTACTTTCAAAACACTTAATAAAAATAATAAAAGATTAGGTATAAAATGAAATATTTGTTTGGTTACACGGCACCTCGGTATCTGCAGCTTCCACACGCCGCCGTGGTTCAGTCTTCTGGGATATTTTGTGTTGATAGAACCATTTGAATTTGTTACCAGTATTAACATAGGAAGCCCCTGGAAAAAGATAATTGTAGTTTCCTTAGCTGTAAAGGGGCTTACTTACAAATCTGGCTTTGGAAAGTTAGAGCTGATGAAATGCCGTTCAGTGGGGTAGTATTATAATCCTACCTTTTAGCCTTCATCCAGCATTAGTGGTTTATCTCAATGGGCATAAAATTAGAAACTAGTTCTTCTTGTCATACAAGTCTGTGGGACTAGAGAAAACGACAGATTTCTTTACCAGGCAGGGAGAGAGGCTAAAGGCAACACACTTCTCAAACGATACCAATCGTGTTCAGGGCTGGAGACACCGCTGCTTGGCAGCAGCCTTGGCTCAGTGCTTGGCAGGTCCAACTTTGTAAAGGAGTGGGTTGTTTTTTTTTTCCCAGGTAAAATCAGGATCGCTGGCAAACTCCACTCACAATTAATAGGGCTGGCTGTTAAAGAAGTGAGGAGAGAGTCTTGCAAGGAGAATGCCCACCGAGCAAAAAGCCAGTCGTTGCCCCCACACGTTAAACAAAAAAAAAAAAAAGTGAAAAAAAAAAAGTGAAAAGTTAATCACTCTCCTCCTTTTCTTTTTCTCCCTGCAGCTGATACTTTCATCCTATATAAAGCCTGAGTTGTGAAATCCTCTTTGCCAAAGCTGCGCCCTGTCCCCTTGCCGACACGTTACCTTTCCAATCCCTGTGTGTCCCCCCCCCTCCAAACCCACCCCATCCCAGTTCATAAACAAAAGAAACTGTTGTGTGTCTGGGGTTTTTTGTGGAGCTTTTTTTGTATTTTTTTTTCCCCTTTCCTAGCAGAATGGAACAGAAGAACATCGTGCTGAGCGATTACAAAAAGCGGCGGAGCGGTTTAGAAATCCTGTTGTGTTCAGCAAGGACTCTGCCGTCAGAAAAACCCAGCTCCAGTCTTTCAGTCAATACGTGGAGAGCAGACCAGGTAGGAGCAAATATAAAACCTGTTTTCCCCCCTTCTTATGATTTAATAATATTGGACAATAAATATATGAAAACCCGATAATGTAAGCCCGCGTTTCAATACATAAATATCAAGCTTTATAATAATTTTACATGTCTCTCCCCTTTTTTCAAGAGATGAAAAGGCAGAGATCAATCCAGGAAGATACAAAGAGAGGAAATGAGGAGAAGGCTGCGATAACTGAGACTCAGAGGAAGCCATCAGAAGATGAAGTGCTTAATGTATATTAATTTTTTGTCTGGTTTCATGATTGCTGATAATTCCAAACTGTATGTGGAAATAGTGCCTTTATTTGTTAAAATGAGATGTTAGGTTTTTTTTAGATGTCAATCTCCAGTGCATTCAAAGCAGAGTGAGAGGGGTGCACTGTTGAATTAGTCTGCAGTGTGGTGATAATTGTCAGATAAAAAAAAATGAATTTTTCAGAGTTCCACAGCCCCAGCTTCCTTGAGACATTTCCATCAGGGCACTTCCCATAAAGAGATTCCAGTATTGATCTACCGGGAGGATTTTAATTATTACAATAGCAGATACCGCAGAGCTGCAGTTAGAGGGAAGAGTCACATGAGACCTGCTAGAATTTCTCAGCCAACCCATTTTGTTGGCTTGGGTTAATGGGTGTTCAACCTTTCCATTATCCAGATCAGCCGTGAATTACTAGCTGAATGATGTTTGCATTAATATAATATATATGGTAATTTCTTCACTTAATTAACGGGGAGGTTCAGCTCAGTAGGGGTATGGGCTGATCATGTGTAAAATTGATTTGTGAGGGAAATATTTGATAGACCGCAGGGAGAAAGCTGGATTTGATGGACAGCTGCGGGACAGAAGCTGGGAGAACAAGTTTTAACCTGAATTTTGTTCTTTTTTTATGTGTGAAAACACAACCCAGCCCTTCCACAGTGTTCGTTTGTTGCTCTCCACAGTTTATCTAAACACATTTGTCTTTTTTTTTTTTTTTT